>JZSA01006897.1:0-18667 GCA_000956155.1 Cotesia vestalis | reverse complement strand
AATAGTATATTACACCCCTTGGGAAGGAAAATAAGAAAAGCCTCAGATCACATGTAATTGTTGGCCGAGGCGAAGCCGAGGTCAACAAATATGTGATCTGAGGTTTTCTTTTTTACTTCCTAAGGGCTGTATACTATTTTTCTCCTCGACGGAGGCGGAAAGCGGCATTTTCGTTTAGCGCAGAGGGAGGAAAATTGACGCTTTCCGCCCGGAGGTGAGAAAAAATAATAAGTATACAAATTTTTTGTGGGATAAGTATAATAATCAACTAGAATACATTAATCTTTTGTATATCTATATCTATGTAAATAAGGTGTGTTTACAACGCATGCGCAGTACCGATTTATTTCTTTTGAGCGGACAATAGCGCGAAATATTTAAAAATAAATTTTTTGTTCAATTCATCTAATACTAATGAATATGCATTAAAAGAGTTTTTTTTTTTTTTTTAAATTAAATGACCGTTATGAGGTGTGCACTTTTTGATTTTCCAAACTTTTTTTTTCAATTAAAATAAAATTGCAAATGTTAATAACTGGGTTTTTCTATCTTAGTACTCTAAAATCTCACTCGTCAACTTAACCTTAAACGACAGGCCAATGAAACTACCAGACCAACTGCAGAAAAAAAAAAAACGGAAACAATGAGATCTTCAATAGATTTTAAATGAATCAGAAAAAAATATCGGAGTTACCAATTCTCAAAAACTTAATGTTCATACTATGTCAGTTAATAGTTATGATCATCGAAGACTCGCTCCAGATATTTGACCAAGATTCTTCGGCAAGATTGGGGCCGGAACTAGTCCAGAAAATGGCCAAAAATGGTAGGGCTCCCTACCACCACTTTTTGAGACTCGCTTGTGAAGGCAGAAGTTCTCATTTTTATTTTAGTACAATAAGAACTGTTAGTCTTATTCGTTTTTTGCGTAAATCTGAGTCAAATTCCTTTACCAAGCTAGATACATTCTGCCTACAGACTTGTCACCAAACTTAACCAAATATTGCTTCAGATTCTGTATTAAGATCTTGTTCAAATCTGTTGCCAGTCTGGACAAATAATTTTGGTAAACTGTCTTTTTTCAGAATTGTTCGATTCTGTTTCTATGACTTGGTCAACTATCTGACCAAGAATCTCATCCAAAACCAGTGTTACTAGGGTATCAGTTCAAAGTAATCAATTTCAAATTTAATCAAAGAATTACAAAAAAGTATTTTTCATCACACATCATGTGATAGACAAAATTGATGATCAAAAACAAGTATTTTTTTCACTGAAAATCAGATGCCTACTTTTCATTAATACGTAAATAGAAATCGTCGACAGTGAACAAACATAGAGTTATTTTAATTTTATGACGTCACAAACGGGACATCTAATCATGGCACATTTAGAGTCACGTCGTTCTTTTTAAAATTTTGTAATTTCGGAATAGTTTATAATTGATAAGAAAAAATTTTTTTTCACATTGAATATCGACATTATGTAAGTACAATAAATCTATAAAATATATAAAAAATCGTTTTTTTTTCTTTCCTTTCAAAAACTCAATCCTTTGTAAGTGTGTAGTTTTAATGTTGGAGAGCAAATTATTATATTTTGAAAGGAATGGTAGTTATTTGTTTCACATGAAATCTATCTATTTTGGGAAAATGTGAGTTAATATCTACAGTTTGTAGATCGTAATTTGTTTTATACAACTGAAAGAGATATGATGAATACATTAATCTACTTCTACAAACACTCAAAAGCTTACTCTAAACTATAAGTTACATATTTTAACAGGTACATAAAAAAAAAGTGACTTACTTATCGTTGAGTGGTGAAAGAGAGCTGTTTTGATTACGAGCTTCAATTCCTTCCGGGCTGTGATAAAAACTGACAGTTTCAAAACCTTCTAAAGATGCTTCTTTCAAAAGCATAGCAGTAATGTGAATAAATGTAGGCCTTCGTACAGCTTTTTGATTCCATGTTCCTCGCATTAATCGATAAAGAGAATCAGGACAATTTTCTGGACGTTCCATTACACCTCCATCAATTACATAACGTAATACCTAAAATTGTCAAACGAAACATAAAATAAAAAAAAAATTGAATAAATAACTGAGTATTAAAAATATGATTGATAATTTACTTGATCATTCGATAATCCTTGATATGGTTGAGAAGCAAGTGTTACCATTTCCCATAACACTATTCCATAACTCCAGACATCTGAATAACTAGTAAATACTCCGTCTTTTAAACTCTCAGGTGCCATCCATCGAACCGGTAGGAGACCTTTTGTACCTTTTCGATAGTAATCAGTTTCATATATATCTCTAGTCATTCCAAAATCACCTATTTTCACGGTCAGATCTTCTGCTACCATACAATTACGAGCTGCCAAATCTCTGTGTACAAATTTCTTTGCTGAAAGATAAGCCATTCCATCGGCAATTTCAGCTGCCATTCGTATTATTCGTTTGAGTGTAGGAGGTTGTCTTGACATATTTTCACACTGATCGGGTCGATGACTTCGTAAATAAGTTTTGAGATCACCATTTACCATTAATTCCATGATGACATAAGGAGGTTGACCTCGAGATACAACACCAAGTAGCCGAACAACATGATGGGTGTTGAAAGCTTTCATTACCGAAGCCTCATTTAAAAACTCTATGCGTTCACGATCGGTTGCATTTTCATTAACAGTTTTGACGGCACATCTTATTTCAGGCTTCAACTTACTAATATCTTTAGCAATGCCCTCATAAACCATACCAAAAGAACCATTCCCTAGCTCTCGAGATAAACGAATTTTTTTTCTTGGTACTTCCCATTCATCAGGTACGTATGCAGTGCTGACATATTCTGGATTCACAGTCGCTATCAGTCTTCTGCTCGGTACATTTCGCATAAGCTTACGTTTACATAAATACATTCCAATAAAAGCTGCTACAATGAGAACGATGAAGAACACTGACCAGAAAATAATCCCAAATTTGTCTTTTGAACTATCTTCCTCAATATATACGTAAAGTACTTCTGAGTCGGCACCACTTCCTGCTAAACTTGTAGCCCTAACTTTTACAGAATAATTACCAGCCGGCAAATCTTTAGTGATACAAGAATTACTGTCGTTGCGAAATCTCTGACTACTTATACAAACTACAATTGGCTGAATCTAAAAAAAAAAAAAAAAAAAATTTTAACATTCAAATATTGAACTTAAAATATTGATTAATTTATAATTTCTAAAAACTTAAAAACACTTGTTGTAATCATATAATTGTTTAGAGTATCACTAATTTTTTGATTTCACGGTTAACAATACTTCAACTGATACAATGGTAATTTAAAATTTTTCACGAACTATTACTCATTTTTTTTCCAGGAAAAAATTTCCAAAATAATTATTTTTTCCGAAAAAAATAAATTTTTGACTAAGTGATAAAAAAAATTACAAATTGACATTTAAAAAAAAACTTTTTTTACGAAATTGTTTTCACATGTAAAATGGGGACCGTGCGGCAAATTTAGAGGCAGGCACTTCTGCAGAAACTGGCACACCCTGTTTTTGAATTTATGAATAAAACGGGCAAAAATATTAAGCCAAGCAATGGAATAATTCAAAAAATATAAAAAAAATTGATAACATGTGTTTTTTGATCAGTGGTAATCGGTCTTATTTAAAGCATAAATAGGATAAAAAAATTTAAGAACATGTATATTGAATGAAATGGAAGAAATTAAACATCATTAAGTCAAATAGCCATGTAAACATAGCCTCAACAGGAAGTACCACTAGTATTAAGCGAAAAATAATAAAATTTCACAATTTGACGTTTTCGACTTGATGTATTTATCTATATATGTTGTGATACAACAAGACTATAGTTGAAAAAATTTATAAATTTATTTAAATAAGAATAAATTAACATTAAATCACATGTTAAGGTTTAAAATTTTTGTCCGAATTTTGTACATTTTTATCACCAGTGAGCGTGACAGTCTAAATGCACGGTCCTTATGCGAAGAAAATACTAATAATCCCAAACTTTTAGAAACTGATGTGAGAGCTTTGATACGATTTGAAAAGTAACGGAATGTCCAAGCAATAAAACTAAAAAAATCAATGTTAGCGAAACCAAGTAGAGTTGGATATAAAGTTTAGTAAGTGGGCATAAAATTTCCTATCTATGTACAAATATTTTTCTTATGTGATTAAATAATATGTTATTATTCTTACATCTGGCATTCCTACTCGTTTGTATTCAATTTGATAGGCAACAATCAATCCGTTAGGTCTTTTTGGTTCTTCCCACTGTAATTTCACTGCTGGACGACTAGTGTTAGTGCGATCATAGATCTTTTGTAATTTCAGTGATCCCAAAGGAATATCGTCTGCATGTTCAAATGGTAAAGTTCGAGAGTTTTGTATCACTTTTGTGGAACATTTTTCGCTTACATCATCAGGAACAGCTTCTCGACAAGCTTGAAGCTCTATATTATAAGTAGCGAAATGCTCTAATTTTCGCATTACGAATGATTGTTCAGAACTGGGTATTAGATTAAGCGTCTGATCAGTGTTAATGATTGTTTCATTCTGAAAACATAAAAATAAAAATCATGTGAGAGTGCATTAAATTATTAAAAAGTAAATATTTTAAAACTTTAATAATGGTTATATTGATAATAATCTAAAAAATAAAAAAAATGTACCTTTCGTAAGTATTCAAGATCACTCGGTTTAATAACAGTTATATCTCGTCTACGTCTACTATTGCTGCCAACTCTTTTAACATAAACCTGATTGTGTAATGCATCTTCAAAAGCAATCGAACCTGATACTTCTTTTTCTCTTTCTGATTGAGTTGATTCTTTATCAGCACATTCACAAGAAGATAAATCAGGCTTATTACGTTCTTTTTCAGCTTCTGCACGTTTTCGTTCCTCTTCAGCTATCTCAGATATAGGTTTTTTATCCGGAAATTGCAAAGCTTTAAAATATATCATCATTTAGTTAAATGAAAAAGCAAGTACAAGATATTCTTTTCATAAATATAAATTGGAATAAATAAATCAAAGTTGTGATTCTTAAATACTATTAGAACTCAATAATTTTAATTGTTAAGAGAAAAAATTTTCAGTATTAGGAATTTTACAATAAAAATTTAAAAAACTTATATGATGTTTTAATGCGAAGTTGACTTCTTGGAGATTAAGGGAGATAGCAACTGTGACGAAGAAAAAAAAAATTTTTTTTTTTTAATTCGCTTTAAGTCCAAGTTTATACATTCAAAAATATGCTTATAAGATTTTAAATCAAAATTTCAAAAATTTTTGGAGTTGTAGTCATTTTGATTAGAGCAAGTAGATCGACTGTTTTTGCTCAGCATTCCGACGAAAACGTATAATCCGCTAAAAAACGAATTGAAACAGTTAAAAAGATTAATTAACTCATGGAAGCCATTGGAAATAAGGAGGAAGAACTCTCATATGGCCCAAGATTCAATGGTTTAAGTATAAATATTTTATGAGATACATGATTTTGGAGTAACATAAAGTAAAATAGACTAAAAACTTCAAACGCGTTTTCTCCAAATTTCTTTATTTTCTCGGTCAAAAAAATTCCCGAACATCGAACTGAAAAAAAATTTTTTTCCACCCAGAATACAAAATATTTTTATGAGTTTTTTTATATTCAACTAGGCACTAAGAAGGATACCATGAACTTAGTTGACAACACGTTAAATAGAACCTCCACGACAGCCCGTGAACGGACTTTGTTTTACTAAACATTACGATTGTCTTTATCATTAAACTTCTCGTTAGCATCTTCAATAGAACTTTTATTAACGTTTTGAAAATTTTGTTTCACTTTAATTATACGTCGCATAAAATATTCAAACGCGATTCAGCAATTAGAGAATCAAAAGATCGACAAATTCATTCTATGAAAAAAAAAATTTTGAAAAATGGTTATGCCGGTAAGCCATATCCCTGAAACTTCCTCCCGAGAAGAAATTTTCCTATATCTATACATATAGGAGAATTTGAAGTCTAGATCTAAAAATACAATGATTATATATAATCATACATGATTATATATGGAATTGTATATGAGGTTATATATAATCATATATAATATTATACAAGTATATATAATTATAAATGCTTATATATAATTAACGTATATAAAAATTTTTTTTTCGGATCTAATTATACTTGGCTGTTATAACCCCATATATAATCATATGTAAGTCTATATATGATCAGATCTGATTATATATGAATAGTCCAGTCGAAATAAATTTTTTACTTCGTAAAAATCGCTAAGAAGAAATTTCTTTCAAAGAATGTTCCAAAATATGCTAAAACAACGACATCCGAAAAAATCCAACAAAAAAGTTCATTGCGAGTATATTTTTTTATAACAAAACGGTCAAAATTGTAGTTTTAAGCAAATATATGATCAACTGCAATACACAGATGAGTAAATCCTTCGTAGTAGTATATAATTAAGACTAATGGATAAAACAAGTTTTGTAAAAATAACAAAATTGGTATTTTTACAGCAGGAATACCAGTTTACTGGAAGGAAAAATTTCTTAGGTGGAAAAAAACTTTTTTTTCAGTGCACCTACTTTTTCGGCCATCATAGTAGCTATTCGCTTTAAAGCCGAAAAATTTGACAATTTTTATGAGCCATCTTAATGCTTCGAGATGTTTGTAATCATATAATTAAAGATGAGAGGATGTAGGATTTTAATATAAACGCTAAGAAACTTCATTATTTAGCGACGTTTCGCGCACTTTATTTGCACTTCCTCAAACTATCATTTTTATGAGTTTAAAAACATGGTAGTAACTTTTACAGGGCTGAAAATCACATTTTTACAATGTAAGAATGAATAACAGTATTGCATTCGCGAGTTTACCCAGAGCTGGGTAGTGAAAAAAAAAAAAAATAAATGAATAAATTAAAATTCTGCGGGGCGATTCAAAGTCAGTCAAGAAAAAGAATTGAATGAACAGATAATGAGAAAGACAAAGCAGTTTTTGAAGAACTAAGTACTAGAGAAGAGATCGTTGGATGAAATGCAAATAATTAAACAAATTAATTTTTAGGGCGTAATATATCATGACATGAATTTAGATTACGAAAACTTATAATCAGGTTATTTTCGTTGAACAAAAACATTTTTTAGAAATTCGCTGTTTAAAATTGAAAATGAATTTAAAAATTTGAAAAACTCAAACTTGAGCTTAACTTATGTTTGAAACGATTAGCAATTAGTATGTTATAAAACTCTTTCAATTAAGAAATTGAAGTACAACAACTTTTTTTGTTATGAGTTCGAATAAGTCAATACTATAGTGAAATATATATTCTTCAAAAAATTTTGATATTTCATCTCATTTTTCTTCTATTTCACAGTTTCCAAACATTCAAAAACTTATCGAATGGTAACTTTGATAGAAAATTATAGTTAATAATATTAAGAACATTATTAGTTATTAGAAATATGAAAAAAGTATTTTGTAACAGGGTAAAATTACCCTGTACCGATAAATCGTTAGATATCGGTAATGACTCGACGCAGCACTGGCGCGTCTCGATCTTTGGGACCTATTTAGCATTAAGTGGGGGTACCTTGGGGTTTACGTGCGAACGAACATTTTTCCAACCGGGAGAAGTGGTTGAGTGTTCGAGACGAGTGCCAGCCCAAAAGTCCGAGGAAGAAGCCACTGGATTCAAGGAGTCTTCTCTATCAAAATTTTATAAGGTATTGAGACTTTTATTATATATGAGCCGCGGGGTCATATACTCGGCTCATATAAACCACTTCTCAATTTTATTAATTTACTTAATTAACTTTTCTCAATAATTAAGATTAATAGTTCAATAATTGATTGATTGAAATTTTCTATTCGCTAGTTTCGTTGAGAGTACCTCAAGGGTGTTTATACCCGAGGACTCCTCAAGGACCTTGTGGTGTTAATTGTCGTAAAAATTTATTATTTGATTAATTATAATTAATTCCGAACTTCAGGAAAATTGATTCACGTACAATTGTTTTGTTTAATAAAATAAAATCGAATAGAAATTCTTCGAGAAAATTCCATGGTATTCTCGCAGATGAGTTAAGCATTCTGTAAAACGTGCAACGCAGTTAACGTATACCCAAGGTCAAAAAGTCACCAGGCGCTAGCATAAAAATTGGCGTCTGTTTTGAGCGCGCAAATATTTTATTTAATGTTAATTATTGAGAATTTGTTTTATTGAATCTGGCCAAAATTTATGATTTTATTTAACTGAGAAAATTGCTTATTATTTAATAATTTAATTAACTAATCGGAAATCCCGCAAGGAAAATTTTATATTGAATTTAAGTTCTAGAAAAATTCATCTTGTTAATTTTATTTCGTCATTGTGAAAAATTCTTAAGAATTTATTTAGCAACGGGGATTATAAGTTCGAGATTCGTTAAATAAAATTGTTGAGAAAATCTACAAGAAATGGATTTATTTTAATGTTGAGAATTAAACTCGTGACTAATGTTTAATCAAAATTATAAGTCGGATTAAATTCGGATTTTAGAAAATTAATTTATTAATTGAAAAAGATGCAGTAAATTTTAATTATTAGCTAATGACTGAATAGTTGAGTCAATGTAATAATTTGCAAAAGTAAATTTTTGTCAATTTCTTTTAATATTCGAAAAAAATAAAATAAGGTAAATCAGTGTGTGTGTGTGTGTGTGTAGAAGCGTGGGATATGTGTGTGAAGATTAGTGTGGGTAATGTGTGATAAAGAGTGTATAACGAACTCTATTTGTTGATGGTTTGCCGAATAGAGTGAATTCTTAGAGTATGAGAGTCCGGTGGACAGCTCGATTTAGTTAGAAACCGCAGTATAGACGCTCCGTAAGAGGGTATTGTCGGGATTAAGAAAATTTTTGTGTGTGAGTGTGAACGTGTGCACATTGTTATATTATTTTTGTTATAAATAAATACCGGTTATTTTGTTAAATAAAAATTTGTTTATTTCAGATCACCTTCCTCACTCTCTCTCCCTGTAAGATAAGCTCTCTGCTCTGAACCGGTTCCAGGAACCATGATTAAAAATCCTGGTGGCGCTTTTTTGTTGATAATTTTAGTTTTCAAATTTTGTTTAGTTAATTAATTAATTAAGGAGCCAATCTGAGCGGGCAAAACCGTTACAATTTTTTATTGAAAAAATCTTTATAATCAATGAATTTTTTATCAGAGTGTAATTCACCTCAAAGCAATTCAATTGACTACTTTTTTTGCTCCATAACTAATTTTTATTGAGATCTAAAATTTTATAAAGTGTTGGGAGATTCAAAATAACTGTTACATATGATACAGTCATTTTCTCTCGTGTATTATTGATAAATTTACCAACCTCTACAAGTCCAATTAATTTAATAATGAGAAATCTAACACGAAACATTTAAAAAGTGAGATGCACCATTCCTTAACTGATTTTTTCCATAAATCGAAGCTATATTAATGAAAAAAATTAGTAACAATAATTGTGTTACTAATTTTACATTCTTGTTTCATAAATTAAATTTTTTTATTGTTTAAAATTACTCGAATATGTATTAACTCTATGTTGCATAACTTTAAAAAAAAATTTTTTTTTCTCTTAACAAAACTTCATGATCAGAAACGATTTCTAAAAAAAATGCAATTATGCTAATCAAAAAAGTGTATGTTTAATTACAAAAATGGAATCATCTATATCTTATTGATTTCTATGTATTGTCTAATAAAAAAGTAAAACACCCTAACGAAACAATTTCTTTTTAAAGATGTTTAAAGTATTAATACTAATTATAATAATAGTAATAATTAGGAAAAAAATTAATATAAATAAATTACTCACGTTTATCGCAGTAATCTCGTTTCGCAAGAAGATTAGGATCATATACCTCCTGTTTTCCAATGATTCTATAATATGTCAAATTTCCGTTACTTCGAAGTGGTGGAAGCCAAGACATGACTAATTCACTGCTAGAATTACTCCAAACAGTAAAAGATCTGGGTTGACTTGGTTCACCAGGTAAAGTTGTAAAATATTGTACTTTACTCTGAGCACCTGATCTTTCCGTGGCGATGGTATAAGTTTTAACGTAAAATGCATATTGAGTGTATGGTTTTAATTGAGTGAGTAAAGCAGTAATAATAAGATTTGATGATTCGTTTGAAGATTCTGGAGCAACATCATCAACTCTCCAACCGTCTCCTCCACATGCATCACGACCATCGTACATTGTAACATTTTGATGGGGTGCTTCTATAAAATAAACAACGTAACCTAATAATGATCTTGGATCATGATGTTCAAATGCTTTCCACTCTATAAGTGCTGCTTCAGCAGTTTTTTTAGTTACAGATACTTTTAATTCAGTTACGTTACAAGCTACTTTATCACCGTTACTATTTGGTGCAACTTCTAAATCTGTAAATCGAGATAGTTTAGCAACTTCTCGTAATTTTTCTATTTTTTGAAGACACAACTTTGGATTAAAATGAAAAAATACTTTGGCAGGTCCATCTTTAGATTTTATTGTAATAGGTGGATGAGTATCCCAGTCCCATAACTCTTGAAGGTTTTGATTATCAAGAACTGCTAATGTATATTTATCGTTTTCTAATTGAGAACCATTAATCAATTTTAAATTTTTTAAAAAATTTAAAGATATCAGAGGGAAACTTCGTACAATTTTTAAATAGCCATCAATTATTTCTATCATGTTTAAATTATCTTCCAGTTCTTTCACCATGTGTTTGCCACCTTTTATTTGTATTTCCAAACTACCTTCGATACGAGTACAACCACGAAGTTTTTGAGCAGAAGCAATGCTATCAACACTTGCTCCTGAGCATACCTTTGAACAAGCACGATCACATTCTTTACATGAAGCTTTACCATCACTTTCATCATCCATATAACCTGCTGGGCATTCAATGACGCAACTATTTTTAAAAGGTTTATATGGATAATCCCGTACATTTCCGAATGATTCCAAAGGCTTTTTCATTTTCCGACATTTGTGTTCATCTATACATCGACGATTTAAGAACTCATACATATTTTCTGGACACTGTTTCGCACATTTGTTATCAGGTAAAATTACATCTCTGCATATCTTACAATCTAATGCTGTCAAACCAGTACATCCTCCTAAACATAGGGGATGACAGCATTCGTTGGACGGATTGCAAGCACGATCACCACATTTACAAACTAGAAAATTTTTAAAATCATACGTAGAAATTAATATTTTTTACATCATAACATAAGTTCAATATTTTCTTACTTTTTTGACAATTTTGTCCATTCCAACATAAATTATCATCTAGCTTTGTTAAACGAGTTGGACAGTGTTTCTCGCACACAGGACATAAATTCTTGAGCTTGTTATCCTAAAAATCATTATAATCAGTTATAGTTATTGCTATAAATATAAAATAATATTATTTTCTAATGTAATTATTGTATACATTAACACACTAATGCCGAACTTTCTTATAATCATTCTATCATTTTTATTTTCGACGGAGAAAATAAAATGTGAAAAAAACAAGGGAATAATGAGGAGAAAATAATTCCCAACCCTCCCTTGTAAAACACTCTCCAGTGACATGAGTAAAATATCTCCTCATACCTCATACCTCATAAGAAGAAAATTTTGGAAAATCCAAAAGTGCACGACTCATATCATTATATAATGCTCATTTAATTGTGAAATTATAATAAAAAACAGTCTTTTTCTTTTTTTTTTTTTTCAATTTATTAATTGCAAATAAACGACTCTGAGTTACTAAGCCAATTGCATTCGATGACCTACAAATTCTTTCAAAGAATTTTTCAACTTCCCTCTGAGAAAATTGAAAATTTTTTTAAATTGGGAAGTTATTGGTTTAACCCTGTTTTTCGAAAATCGATTTTTCATCATATCTCGAAGTTTCAAGGTCCGAGGAAGCTTCCCTGACCATTCCCGCGATGGTGTCCGTACGTCAGTATATATATATATATATATATATATATATATATATATATATATATATATATATGTAAGTGTATGTGTGTGTGGTGTGTGTATGGCCAAATGTAAACCTCTCATAACTTTTGAAAGGCTTGACCGATTTCCTCGTGGTTAGCGCCATTCAAACGGGCATGGCTAAACTTAAATTTTAAATACAATTTGGATCGGTTCGAACCCGTAGATTTTGAGAAATCTCAAAAAACTACAAAAAAAAAATTAGTAAAACGGTTGACCTTACAGGCAAATCCCTGCAACTTCCCCCCAATTTTATACTCAAGTGGTCAAAATTGCACTTATTTCGTTTTTGAGCTCTTCAAGCTCAAAAGTATAATTTTCATGTAATTTTGAGCTCTCCGGGCTTAAAAGCCTGAGAGGACTTTAATCAAACACTATTTTTTGAATATTCAAACCGCAATAATTTTTGAATGAATGAACCGATTTCTACGCGGTTGGCAACATTCGACGCAGTTTTCCAAATTCGAAGAAGTAATTTTTTCGAATCACACCGGAATTTCTGGTCTGATAAATTTGAGTTCAAAAGAATATTGTAGAATTTGAGAAACTGCCAACAGCGTAAAAATGCTGCCAATCGCGTGAAAATCGGTTCATTCATTCAGAAGTTATTGCGGTTTTAAAATTAATAAAATTGTGTTTAATTAAACATCTCTGAGACTCTTGAGCTCGAAAAGCTCAAAAGCATAGAATAGCTTACTTTTTCACCTCGGAGAGCTCAAAATAACACATAAATTATGTTTTAGAGCTCGAAGAGCTGAAAAACGTCATAAGTGTAATTTTAAGCGATTAGGTAGAGAATTAGCGGGAAGTTTTCCGGATGGCCTCTCTAGGGTCAACCGTTTTTATAATTTTTTTTTTTTAATTTGACTCAATCAATGGATTTTTTCGCAAGTTACAGTATTTTCAGGCTTTCATACATGACAGACAGAAAATTTTTTGAAGTAAAACTTCTCTAGGCGCGACTAGGAGGTAACTGAACGATAATGCAACGGAAGACCGTTACGACAAAATGGCGTTATGTTTCTGTACCGTCCGGTTTTTAAATATTTTTGATTTTGTCAATAAAGAGTTTATAAACAAATCAATCAAAAATTTTTAAAAACAAATAATTAATAAAAAATCTGTGGTCATATCGCTGACTTTAACTGTTGGGGGTGGTACGTTGGGGTCTTTTTGGGTTGTGAAAATCTTAATCTACGCGGCAAGGGTCGAATATCAACCAAGATGATTTCTAAGACCAGCTTGGGATTCGAACCCACGCCTGGCCGGTGGAGCTAGTCCGAGCGCTCTATAAGCCATGCGCCTTAGATCGCTCGGCTAACATCGGTTTAATATAATTACATATTAATTATACCTACAAGTAACTAAGGTACTTTCACTATACTAGTTTGTATAGTCGATGTTTAAGTTGGAAATAACCGAAGTAACCTATTTAGGTACTCTAGCTATGGATACTCCCTACCTCTTAGAATTTAGTGTTGTTTAATTGTTATTAATGAAAAACTAAAATCAATGAAAAAAATACACGTGAGTGTTTATATACCTATTTGTATCCGTAGCATTCTGTAAATGTTCTGTCGACGGGCATGACAGGTAATGCTGGCGCACACTCAGTGCGTATGATCAGTTCGAAACACCCCGCGATATTTGAAATGAAAATGTAAATGAAATAAAAAAAAAAAAAAAAGAAATTGTATTTGAAGAAAACAAGAAAAAAATTACTATTAAAAAAATTAGGAAAACGGTTGACCCTGAAGGCTATACTTGCAACTTCCCGTTAACACCAAACCTAGGCGCTTAAAATTGCACTTATGACGTCTCTTATCAGATCTGATTATATGTGAGTATATATATAATTAGATATGATCAGACTTGCATAGTCAGATCCTCTCAAAATTTTTTCTTTGAAGAAAAGAAAAGTTTTTTTGGTTATCACAAAAAGTGCAAAACGATGTTTACCGTTACGTTTAAATAATTCTGAAATAAAAAATTTGTTACATTTCTTATGGGATGTTTTGGTTTGCTCTGCTACTGTTTAACAGTAAGATAATTATTTACTTTATTATTTAAATAAACGTGATGTAATAATGAGACTGAAAAAATAAATAAATTAAGACTATCAAAATATATTATAAAATGAATTGTTATATCATATTTATGATAGAGTGATTTGATACGTTATGTACTTCATAGAATTATTGTCCCATAAGATATCAGCACAGCAGACGGAAACTTCAAGGTGCACAGAGATCAATAAAGTTAAGCGGCATTGAACACGGTTGGTAAGTGGATGGATGACTGCTGGTGGTACAGCCGTAGAATTATATGTAAACATATTTTTTTGTATTTTAATTAATTAAAGAGAATTGCGTATGACTCTATCAGGTACTATATCCATTATAAGTAATAATACATTATTAAATATTGTTATATATAATTATATATATTTATATATGATTATATATAATTAGACACTAGTAGATTTCACTCCTAGGGAGAGAAAGTAAGAAAGAAGGCGAATTCGCCTCGGTTGACTTCAACATGTGATCTGAGACATTTCTTACTGGAGTAAAAACAGAATTTCACCGCACCACCTCTGCACGGCTTTTTAAGCACCGCATCACTGCTGCACTACAGCCGTGACAATTTTGATTATTTTACAAGTGCCGCATCACCACCGCACCAACGCCGTGACAAGTAAAGAATTTATCTATTCACCGCACGACCGCCGCATCACCGCCGTGACAAGTAAAGATATTTTCGTAATATAATAATTTTCGTAAAGACGAAATTAAAAATCTACATCAACAATACGACTAAAAAAATCAATAATTTCGCAGTATTTTGGCCTGATTTAAAAATTTTTTTTTGTTTGAACATGAGGCATTTGAATAAAAGGAAGTTGAACAATTGGTTTAACATTAAAATTTCTAGTTAGGTTATTTATTAATTAATTATTGCGTAATAAATTAATTATTATTTTTTGACCATTTTTTGTGAAATTGTAGGTCTGATTTATAATTGATGCAGCGGTGGTGCGGCAGTCGAACGAAATTTATTATTTTTTCGTAAAAAATAATAATTTCATTTTTACTCGGGAAGCTGAGGTTGACTAACATGTGATCTGGGACATTTCTTACTTTCCCTCCCTAGGGGTGAAATCTACTCTTTTCATCAGGGTGTTTGATTTGAAAAATTGAATTTATGTATAATTTAACCCTTTAACGCCGAAGTTGGACTAAGTGAGCCCCGTGACACCGAAGTAGGGATCGCAAATGACGTGCGCTTACTCGTGCTCGGTCAGTACTGTCAGCTATGAAATGGTTTCTGTTGGTGACCCGTTTAAAAACATCCTATTATTATTTAAAACTATAGTAGGTACGCTAATGATCATGAGAGCACACGAACACACACTGACGCAAATACGGGCCGCCCGCTAGACAGTCCGCAAAGTGGGAGAAACGCCCAGAAACCTCAGAGGGTTAATAGCTGAAAATACGCCAAACCTTATTGTTACATAAATAATCACATTAACATGACAGCAACCAAATTTAGAATTGGCTAATTTGATGAGTTAGAAAAATTTAATGAACAGCTAGGTTCAAAATCAGCAAATTTGAAAAAATTTTGAATTCAGAGTCAGATAGATTCAAGTAACGAGGTTTTACACTAGCAATATTTACGACTAAAAATTATAAAGAATTCAATTTATAGTAACTTTGTTCTAAATTACGTTATTTTAGATCGTATCAGAACTTTTCGTGCATTTATTTTTTAATTTGAAATATTTTAAATAATTCTTTTTTTTTTAATCCAGCGATTTTCCGACTAATGTTTTTATATTAATGAGTTTTTTTTTAAATTACTTGTTTTACAAATAAATTAATTTACAGACTTCTCTGTTTACAGTTGGCTGTTATGTTTTTTTTTTCGTAATATTTTATTATAGGTTTAATTTACTTTTGACTTTATTAACGTTTCTTTAATTTATGAAATATTATTTTGAACTTCCCGTTTTGAAATTAATAATTATCAAAAGTGGGAAGTTACAGATTTCGGTCCAATTTTGAGAATGCGAGATTTCATCAGATCTCAACGTTTTGAGGTCCTAACAAGCCGTTGTGATTAATTCCGGCTGGACATCTGGTCGTGTGCGTGTGTGCTCTTTTCGCCGTGTGCATTTTTTTCTCAGTGTAAACACGTATTGATATCAAAGATTAGAAAATGTGAGGCAATTGCTTGTTAAATTTTCAGAGATTTTTCTTTAAATCAGTAAAATTGAGGAGAAAAGTACATTACCTTTCACACCAAATGTAATTAATAATGCTATTGTATCTTAGCTTCGATCGGAGCAAGATGTAGTAGAGACCTCGATTGCAACGACATCTTGCATGTTGGCTGCTCGGTGGGTAAAAAGTGCGTTTGCAAAGACAACCACCGTCTTATCAATAATTCGAAGTGTATGCCATTGTTAGGTGAATTTTGCTGGAGCGATGAGCGATGTGCAGTAGATAATTCTGTTTGTTTCGACAACAGATGTCAATGCAAACCTGATTATACGTCTTTAAATATCACTCATTGCATCAAATGTAAGTGAGACCATTTATACTTGCTTTAAATTAATGTATTTCTTTTCCTCTGACAGTTTGATATTGTTTCTATAAAAATAAATTTTTTTATTTTTTCAGTGAAATTAGGTAAATTATGTATAAGCGATGATGACTGTAGCGACGTATCACACGCAGTGTGTTCACTTTATAAAAGATGTATTTGTGAAGAGAACTACGTGACGTTAGGTACCGGAGAATGTCGCAAACCACCGCAGTTTATAAAAGAGTACTAGTTAATCGTTGAAATGCAGCACTTGTAATATTTTAAGTTGAAAAAATGATTTTGCTTATTTTTCATGTCAATGTAATTTTCAATACTGATTTTTGTTAACAATTTTTGAGTTAAAAAAAAAAAGACCATTCGGCAGCCGAAATGGAAGTAGATTTCATTTTATCGGTAATGATCATAATAATTTCTTATTAATCAAAAGAAATTACAATTTTCAAACCACAACGATAAGTTTTGGATGACGTTTGGTGAAACGAATGCAACAGCAAATTTCATATATAGCATAGCGGAATAGACCATAATTTTGAGACTATACATGTAAAATGGTACTCAAATTGAAGCTTATTTCAAGAGCTTTCAGATGAAATTTACAGAAATTCGATAAGTTATCCCATTCAGAAGTTATACGAGTAAGAAAGTGAAGAAATATCAATTTTTATGATTTTGAAAATTTTAAAATCCTGGCATTTCTAAATTACTGGACCGATTAAGCTCATCTTCGAACTTGACTTTGGTATTTATCTGTAGAATAAGTATGTTGAGTTTGGTAGAGATCCGTTGTAAATTGGCGACGCTATCGTCGTGACAAGCCGCGTTATATCCGATATATATATGAATATATATATACATACATACATACATATATAAACTTTTGAACTATATACATTTTCCGACTCAGCTCGACGAGTATAGTCGAAATATAGTAAAATTTTTTAAAAGTTCCGTCATGAGGACCAATGCAATAGTTAGATTTCTATGAAATCTACTAAAAACCACGTCGATCACCACCAAGCCGGTCAAAATCGGTCAATTCGTACGAGAGATATTGTGAACAAAAGAAAATCGAAAAAATTGTTTTTTCGGAGTTACTCTGAAATTTTTTAGTTTGATCAAATTGAACTCAAAGATTTGTTATGAGACTGAAAAAACGGCCTCGAATGCTGCCAACCGCGGGAAAATCGGTTTATTCATTTAAAAGTTATTGCGGTTAGAAAATTCAAAAAATAGTGTTCTACACGGAAAAAAATTTGGAAAACGGTTGACCCTAAAGACCATCCCTGCAACTTCCCGCTAAGATCAGTTATTACGCGCTTGCAATTTTGCCGCTTTTGCGATGTATTTGAGCTCTTCGAGTTCAAAAATTTATTGTCATATTTTGAGCTCTCCTAGCTCAAAAATAAGCTGTTTGATACTTTAGAGCTCTTCGAGCCCAGAAGTCTAATAAAAGTTTGATGACAAACGATTTTTTTCATTGTCAAACTGCTATAACTTTTAATTTAGTAAACCGATTTCCACGCAGTTTGCAGCAATCGATGCAGTTTTTTAAGTATTATAGACAATATGTTAACATAATTTAATCAGATGTAAAATTTTAGAGTTTTTTGTTAAAAAATTCCATTTTTTCGAATTTTTCGATTTCTTTCGTTCACGATATCTCACGAACGGATGAACCGATTTTGACGCGGTTGGCGGTGGTCGACGTCGTTTTAGAAGGTTGAGAGCTGATTAGTTTTTGGAATCGAGCGGTAAAGCCGTTTAAAAGTTATTCCAAAAAAACCACTTTTAAAAAAAATTTTTTTTGCAGTTTTTTTTTAAATTTCTTGGAATCTACCTATCCGAATCGGTTCAAATTTTCAGGAAATCGAAGTTTGTTGGAACCTAATCGAATGCCACCAACCGCGAATCGATCGGTCGAGCCGTTCAAAAGTTATAAGAGGGTCACATACTTACACACACACACACAC
>JZSA01006895.1:0-18105 GCA_000956155.1 Cotesia vestalis | reverse complement strand
AAAGTTACTGTGTGTGTGTGTGTGTGTGTGTGTGTGTGTGTGTAGCCGTATGCAGACCTCTCATAACTTTTGAACAGCTTGACCGATTTCATCGCGGTTACCACCATTCAAAAGGGCATGACCAAACATAGATTTGAAATACAATTTAGACCGATTCGAATCGGTAGATATTCAGAAATCTCAAAAAAACTACGAAAAAAATTTTTTTAAATGTGGTTTTTTTATAATAACTTTTAAACGGCTTGACCGATCAATTCCAAAAACTAATCAGCTTTTAACATCAAAAAACCACGTCGATCGCTACCAAGCTGGTCAAAATCGGTTGACTCGTTCGTGAGTTATCGTTGACGATAAAAATCGACGATAAATATGGTCCATACCATATTCAAAATCTAAGTTCAGTCAAGCCCTTTCGATTGGCGTCAACCGCGATAAAATCGGTCAAGCCGTTCAAAAGTTATGAGAGGTTTACATACACCCCTCCCCACACACACATACATACATACATACATAGTGACACCCTCTCGGGGACCCTCGAAGAAGCTTCCTGAGACCTTAAAACGTCGAGATCTGTTGAAAACTCGATTTTTGCAAAACGGGGTAAAACCAATAACTTCACGATTTTTGAAAATTTTTAATTTTCTTAGCGGGAAGTTAAAAATTACATTTTTCTTGATTGTGGGATGCACGACATCCTCTTAAGAATAATCAGAATATTTTCCTACACCGAGAGAAAAATCTGGTTCTCTGAACTCAGAAGATCTAGTTGGATAGCATCACCACTATTTAATTGAAGTTCTCATACCTAAAATTATTTATTATATTGAACCTCAATATATAGTTACTTTAAGTTAAAATTATTTTCAGTTCAATACGGGCTTCTTGATTCACTTTAACTCAGAAAACAGAAAAGATAAATCAGACAGGATCAGGAATCGAATCCGGATCCTTTGGTTACGCACCAAGGGCTCTTCCAGTTAAGTTTTACGAGACATCGTTTGTAACACCTTTTCAGTCAGCTGATAATTTTGTGTTTTACATCACAACAGAAAAATATTTTTTTAAATATAATCCATATTTATCAATAGTTACTTAAACTAATACATAGTTCAAGTAACTACAAAAAAAAAGCTTAGAAAACTATATTTTTATATTTGTGATGTTGTTATTCAGCGAAACATGCATTTTTCGCTCAGTATAGGACTTCAGAACGTGGAGGTCTGAAGGGAACTCGATTTTCAACCATTGGAGTGAAAGTAACAACTTCCTAATTTTTTTAAATTATTGATTTTCATAGCAGGTTAGTCAAGAAATAATAGTATATTGTATGACTAGGGATGAAACAAGACGATTTCAGACCAGAGTGAAGTTGCCTGCCTGAGCAAAGCGACCAGTAGATTTTAAAAAATTAAAAAAAAAATCTGGAAAATGGTTGACCCTAAAGGCCATTTCCGAAACTTCCTTCTAATTCCATATCTAAGCGCTTAAAATTTCACTTATGACGTTTTTGAGCTCTCCGAGGTCGAAGAGTTAGCTGTTTTAAGCTTTTGAGCTCTTCGAGTAAAAGTCGGATAGTAGTTTAATATAAAACACTATTATTTAAATTTCTGACCTGCAATTACTTTCGAATGAATAAACTGATTTTCACACGGTTAGCAACATTCAACGCAGTTTTTCGAATCCTATGATCTTTTAAACACAAACTGATCAGACCGAAAATTTTAGAGAAATTAGAAAAATTCATTTTTTTCGAATTTTTTCAACAACAATAACTCATGAACCAATCACACTACACACCTAGGGCAGCAAAACAAGAAATGTCTCAGATCGCAGGTCAAAAAACATATGATCTGACGCTTTCTTATTTACTGCCCGGAGAGGGAAGAAAGTATTTTTTAACTTCCCGTTGGGAAAATTGAAAATTTTTTAAAATCGAGAGGTTATTGGTTTTATCCCGTTTTTTGAAAATCGAGTTTCCATCAGATCACGACATTTTGAGGTCCTAGGATGCGTTTCTGACTATTCCCGTGATGGTGCCAGTATGTATGCATCAATGTATGCATGTGTGTGTGTGTGGGTATTATGGTGTTTCATTTTTAGGCGATATTTTTTTTTCGGTTCTACCTAAAAATCTGATAATTTATAGGAAAAAAAATATTGCCGATGAAAAAAAAATTCTGAGCACTGATAGAAGGATTTATTTGTTTTAAAAAAATATTTGTTAATAGTTAACAAATCATTTATTAGAGACCACTTTTTAGTATTAAACAAATATTTCTTAGTATTTAAAATGATTTGTTTGTATTTAATAAATCTGATATTCATTTATTAAATATTACTAAATCTTTTTAAATACTAAGAAATATT
The DNA here is from genome assembly GCA_000956155.1 of Cotesia vestalis. NCBI lineage: Eukaryota > Metazoa > Arthropoda > Insecta > Hymenoptera > Braconidae > Cotesia > Cotesia vestalis. The sequence goes on along the minus strand of JZSA01006895.1, from coordinate 15,738 downwards.
TGTTAAGGACTAACAAATGGCTTCTAATAAATGATTTGTTAAATATTAACAAATCTTTTTAACTACAAACAAATCCTTCTATCAGTGCATTATTGTATTAATGTATTCACTTAATGACATTGACTTAATCCGCTAATATATCAACAATACAAGGAGAGTAAAATAATCATTTAGCCAATAAAAATCCACAAGGCGTACAAGTCAATAATGACAATTTTAGTAATCTTTAATTTTTAACTTCCAGCTATAAAAACAGAAATCGGTCTTTCCGTTCTTGAGATATTCAATCTTTAAAAATTCCACAAAAAGTGTTTTATTAACTTAACTTCAAAATTATACGTCGAATCGTTTGATAGGTAATGAATAATAATTTTAAGCTTAAAAAACTGCCTCCAACGCTGCAAGTCCCATCCAAAACGAAAGTCTTTTTCCAACAACCACTAGATTTTCACGCTCGAAAAAGTATAAAAGTTTTGTTTTAGAGCTCGAAGAGCTCATAACTTCAGAATAGATAATTTCTCGAGCACTTTGAACTCATACATGGCGAGAAGTTCCAGAGGTGGCCTACAGGGTCAACCGTCTTCCAAATTTTTTTGTTCGCTTATTTAATAATTAAAAACTATGATTTATGTATAGTATTAAATTCTTTGAACACTGAAAAAAATTATGAGGTTTGTTTCCAAAATTTTAAGGCTGTTTATTTCTCAACCTTTTGTTTTGTTTATTTATTTTATTTTATTTTAACATTCGAGACATAGACTATGGTGTGAACACATAGCAATTTGTGAACACAATTTCATTTTATGCATGTATACTTGGTGGTGACTTGCGTCTTTTGCTTGAGCTACCAAAAATTTCGCTTTTTATTAGTCTTATTTAAGAGTATGCGAATATTCGAAACTTTGAATAATTCAAATCAAAACGAATCGAATACTTGATTTTTGAATCAAATCCTACTATTCGATTCGATTTGATCCGAAGAAGATTCATAAATCCTTAGTCTAATTATTGTGACGACAATTTTCAGTTGATGAGTCTCCAGTATTTATTAATACATTTGTTAATTTTGAGACTCGAATGTTTGTTCTTAGGGAGAAAATTTCTTATGAATTAACATTATTAAAATTTTTTAACCTTAAATTTTTTTACAACGAAAATTTCTTTGTATTCTCACGATTTCTATGATGAAGGCTAGAACTGTTTTTTTTCTTAATTTTTATAGTTTAAGTTAAAACTTTTTATCAATGCAAGAACTTGGTCAATAAATTCGTTGATTGAATATAAATTAAATAAATAATAAAATATTACGAAGCAATTCTATTCTGTAAGGAATTCAATAGTTCAAATAACATAAAGGTAGAATTTGGTGTCACGAAACAATTTCAACTATTGAATGTTTATACCGGGCTGATACTTAAATATTGATAAAATTTTGAGAATGAAGATTTAAAAATTAATGAAGCGAATGAAAACTTTACAAATCTAACAAATCTGACCGTGAGAGATTTTATTTCTAAATCACCTTAAATTTTAATAATTTCATTTATTCCAATTCGAGAGCTTACTCCATAGCCATTGTTAAATATCAAGGAGTTGGTCACGAATATCAAATCAATAATTATTAACGTGATACTCTCTATTTTAGCGGTTTCGCTTCCCCTTAGTTATTTTTTTTTTTCCCTCTTTTACACAGTAGAGGTATACAGTATTTGCATATTTATAAGGGAATGTAATCGCAGACTTGCTACTTTTGGTCGGTTCTCTCTTTCCATTTTTTAGGATAAAAGCCAACAAGTAAAAGGGATCAAGAAAAAAGCTGAAAGTAAAAATAAAATGAAACATTAAGTGAAGGTGGACGAGAGCAAGATAGAGCAAAACCGCGGGGCAACATGGCGGAAGGATTCGTGGCAGACATGCGATCCCGATTTATCATAACGTATCATCACCCAGGAGCGCCACTATGAGAAATAATTTATTATTCACGAGAAAGCTCAAGAATCGATCGTCAGGTCGATCGAGGCCTGAGAAATGCTACCGTTTGCCATCAATTTTATTATTACTATTATTATTATCATCCTTCTTTCATTTTTTCCCTTTTCCTACACTATAATACTATAATATAATACTATTCTTTCTAACTGCTTGAGACGATAGACGTAACGTTCGAGTCTGCTCGACAAGCTACTACTGATAACTATACTCGAAAGTCACTTACGGATTATAATAAAAATAGAAATTTTTTACATTTTTGCAAAATAAAATTTTTATGTTAGCATTGACGCATTTATAATATGAGCATATCTATTTTTATAACAAAAAAAAAAAAATCGGAAAAGTCGATAGTTTATGAGAATTCCACTTGAATGTTGATAGGATTTCTCATGTAAGTATTTTCACTATATCAATGTTGAAATTTTTTCTACATTGAAAAACACCCTATTATAGCATAAAAAAATTTCCTATGCCAAAATATATGAAGTTCTTAAAGAAAAAAAAAAAAAAAAAAAAAAAAAAAAAAAAAAAAAAAAAAAAAAAAAAAAAAAAAAACGGATTTTAACGCTCCAAGACTATAATTTTTGGATCTTGAGGTCAAAATTTTTCAGGAATTACGATAATAATAAATTTTTAAGTCAAGATTATTTTACAAATTCATTAAATTAATCTATATTATTAAGAGAATAAGAAAAATTTCATCTCCAGGATAGTCATATAATAAAATCAATTTTTTTAGTAAAATTTAGTGTCATTGCAAAGGTCTTGACTTGAATTTGTGCTTTACTCTTATCATATGATCCGGAGAAATAGAGCAAAAAAAAATATTTTATGGAACAGATAGCCTGTCTATTCAGCTTCAATTTCATTTTTTGTTTAGCTTGATACGACCATTTGTCGCAGAGATATCCGCAAAACAAAAAAGGACGCTTGTATCTTTAATCGGCAACATCTCTGCAATCATTCATAATACAGCAGAAAAAAAGGACAGTTTTGGAAATTGGGAGAAATTTCCAATAAAATCCTATCGATCAATTCAAGAAAAAAAAATCTCATCGATGTACAATACCGGTTTGAAAAAAGCTGAAAAAAGTGACTTTTTTATCCTGCCTAGGCCCAAAATTTGGATTCTATCCATTCTATCTGAGATCGAAGTGATACTTTCTATCCTCGGTTTATCTTTCTATCCTCGGTTTACCCATTAGTGCGCATATGCGATACTATGCGCGTCAGTACTCACACGCATCATGCTTCAGAAGAGCTGTCATGACGCCATTAGTGCAATATCTCGGCAATAATAACACATCATTTGTGATATAATTTACGTGATTTAGTTAATAATTTTGAACTTGTGATTATTAAAGTTAAAATATAGTTATTTAAGTCACTGAGGTTTAAATAAACAAAGAATTTATATACGTGTTACTTTAAGAGCTATCAGATAATATAATTTAAAGAATTATATAATTTAAAATAATGATAAAGTTAATAATGTTATTTAAATAAAAAATGTAATTTTCTAATAAACTTTTCGAACTATTGATAAGAAAAATAATTGTATTTTGTTTTTTCCAACGAAAATATAAAAATTATGAAATAATATAATATAATTTAAAATAAGTATTTTTGAGGTGGGGGGCTCCGCCCCCCCCAATCCCCCGCCGGGGCTTCGCCCCTGGACCCCACCGTGGCTTCGCCCGTAGACCCCGTGCACAAATCGCTGAGTTCCATTTAACTTTTTTACGAATTTTGGGCCTGACAGGATAAAAAATAGTATGTGCAACATGAGACGAAAAGTACTACATTTCTGTCCCGGGTATTTGCCACCCTCGCCTTCGGCTCGGGTGGCAATTACATACCCGGGACAGAAAGTAGTACTTTCGTCCCATGTTACACAATATACTATTAATTCTATTCTGTGGCCAACTTCAACCTGTTACTTTTGTGTTACAGTGATGCGCGCGCATTTTAAAATTTCACTCTTGTAATTTTTTCATAACGCGCCCAAAGAAGTATAATTTCAAAAATACATTTTTTTGATGATTAATTTAAGATTTTAATTTTGCAACAACGAAAATTATTGATGAAAAAGTGAAAAATTAAAATTTTTTAATTTTCCAACCGGGATCTATTCTGAAGCTTTTCAAGAATTACTCCAAGAGAGGAAAGAATCCTCAAATTTACAGTTTAACAATTATCACACTTGCGATGTAAATGTCAAAACAGAAAAAATTATTTACTAACTATTGCATGACTAATTTAAAAATTAGCCAGTCCCATGGCTAAGCGGTACAACGCTTGTCATGCTTGCTTGGGACTGGTGAGGCGTGAGTTCGAGTCTCGGTGTGAGCTGAAATTTAATTTTCAGTGAACATCGGTACTCGTCACTTACGCCGGGCTGTACAGGTTTGAGTTTTTCGATGGTTTCCCCAAGCCCTGTGCTACCGGTGGGGCACAGGCGAATGCGTGCAATTTCCCCAAAGTCGGTCCATCGCCGCATTACTCTCCAGGCTAAAAAAAAAGTATGTGATACCGCCAAACTCATTCAGCCAAACTTAATGTACCGATCAGCCTGGAGTCCCCATCCGATCTCGGCCGGACCCCCATCGAGACAGAAGTCTTGAAAAGCGGAAATAAAAAAAAAAAAAAAAAAAAAAAAAAAAAAAATTTTGGAGTATCAATGATACATTATTAAATTTGTACATTGGTAAAAAAATTAACTTGACTCAAGAGAAAAAATACCATTTTGAAGAAAATATTTATCTTGAGTCAAAAAAACATTTTTAAGTTAAGAGATTATTTTTTGGCTCAAGAACTTTTTTTCTTTTGATTCAAAATAATTATTTTTTTCAAAATAGTACACTGAAAAAAAAAATTTCTTGAACCAAGAAATTTATAAGGAAGACCGAAGTTATTTTGGAGCAAGAAGAAATTTTCTTGGCTTAAAAAAATTTAACTTCGTTCAAGAAATTTTAATTAAAATTGTTTCACAATTTTCAATTAAAGATACAGTAAAAGAGTAACGATCAAGCTCACAAGAATGACATAACGCATAAGTAAAATTCTGATGAAAGACACCATTGGCTGACTCCCCATTGAGACGTGTGCATCCTGGTAGTTTAAATTGGGACTGCAGCGTTCGAATTCTTTAAAGGAAAAGGAACTCGTTATTTCGAACAAGATCCGTTTACATTGGACTAGTCTTAACTGAACTGACTAGGCTACTTAGTCTTCTGTCTTGAGCTCACGTCCTGCATTTAAAGACGTTAAGACGCCTCCAGTCCTCGAATCCGCAATCCCGAGACCGGAGTTTCTTTCATTTGTACTTTAGCAACTGTTGTGTCTTGCAAGAGCTGAAGAGCATACGTGTTACTTTAAGAGCTATCAGATAATATAATTTAAAGAATTATATAATTTAAAATAATGATAAAGTTAATAATGTTATTTAAATAAAAAATGTGATTTTCTAATAAACTTTTCGAACTATTGATAAGAAAAATAATTGTATTTTGTTTTTTCCAACGAAAATATAAATATTATGAAATAATATAATATAATTTAAAATAAGTATTTTTGAGGTGGGGGGCTCCGCCCCCCCCAATCCCCCGCCGGGGCTTCGCCCCTGGACCCCACCGTGGCTTCGCCCGTAGACCCCGTGCACAAATCGCTGAGTTCCATTTAACTTTTTTACGAATTTTGGGCCTGGCAGGATAAAAAATAGTATGTGCAACATGAGACGAAAAGTACTACATTTCTGTCCCGGGTATTTGCCACCCTCGCCTTCGGCTCGGGTGGCAATTACACTTCAATGCACCCCTGGAAACCCTGTAAATTTTCAAATCGATCGATTAAGCAGTTTTTCCGCCCTAAGTATCCAAAATTTTGAAAAAAATACAGGAACAAGATTTTTATCCATTATCGTGGCGTAATCTTCATCAAAATAAAAAGTTTAATATTTTTTCGTTTTTCTCTTAATTTTGCATCAGCTTATCAATAAATTTGAATAAAAAAAAAAAAATTTTAATTAAATTGTAATTTGATAGTAATTTTTTTTAATAAAAAAATTTTTTTGAATAAAAAAAATGAAAAAAAAAAAAAAAAAATTTGAAAATTAAAAGAAAAAAATTATTTTTTCGAAAAAAAATCGGTTTATTCGTTCGTGAGATATCGAAAACTAAAAATTTCGAAAAAAGTGTTTTCTCAAAATAACTCCGAAATTTTTCATTAGATCAATTATTCTTAAAGTAAATTTTTGATAGAGCTTAAAAATTAACATCGATCGCCGCCAACCGCGTGAAAATCGATTGATCCATTCAAAAGTTATTGTAGTTAGAAAATTCCAAAAATGGTATTGTATCGAAGATCCATTTGACTTTTAAGCTCGAAGAGCTCAAAAAAAAAAAATCAGTGGAATTTTAAGCGTTTAGGTATGGACTCAGCGGGAAGTGACAGGGATGGCCTTTAGGGTCAACGGTCTTCCTAATTTTTTTATGGGTAATAAATATTAGTAGTAATGATTTAAAGTGTGAAGTGAATTAGAGGTAGTGATTAGACTAATATTTGAGCAAAAGGGCTATCAAAAACTTTTGTGAAAATTTTTATTTAATTAGCTACCCACTTAAATTTTTGTCCCAACGAAAGCTTTCTACTAATCAGGAAGTATTGAGTTTGTTTATGTACTATTATAAATCTTTAGGTAAACCACTGAATAAAAGTATGAAAATTGTGATTTATAAAGTGAATAGTGTTTGGATTATAATGAAAATCCGTGTGATGGAAATTCAATATAATATTAAAAAATTGAAAAACTTGTTTAGTAAGTAGATCGAAGTAAATAAAAATTCTTCTCGTACACAGTAAAAAATTTTGCGTCATTTTTAACACAAAAATATGTGTCAAAAAAAATTTAACATGAATTTTGTGTCATTTTAACATAAATGTTTTATGTTAAAAAAATAACACATTTTTGTGTTAAATGTTACATAAACTTATGTCAAAATAATCCATGGTTCATCCGAAGATTTTTGACACTTGTAAGTGTCGAATATTTACACAATAAAATGTTAAGAAGTGATCTCCCTAGATTGATAATGCTTAACATCAATTATTTTCAATGAAAAACATTCAAAAGTTATCAAATATGTGGAACTTTTGTATCAATAAAGGGATTAATTGATAATTCAATAAAATAAACATTGTAGCAACAGGACATTTTTTTACCGTTCCCAGGTAGGGTTTACCAATGCTGACAAATGGCCCAGCCTTGGACCATTTGTTACTTTGCCAAGCCTTGGTAAGTTACCAGTGGCCCAGGCCTGGCCTAAGGCTTGGCCCAATAGTTCGACATTCTCAAGCCGAGCCTTGGGGTACACCACTGGCCCAAGCCTGGCTCGAAGCTTGGCCCAATGGTTCAATATTTTGGAACCAAGCTTTGGGAGATCACAACTGGCCGAGGCCTGGTCCGATGCTTGGCCCAATGTCTCGATATATTTCAACCAAGCCTTGAAAAATCACCACGGACTTAAACCCGGTTCGACATTTGGCCCAATGCTTCGAACACTGATAAAAGAATTTAATAGAATCTTATAAATGACTTGTCAACAAAAAAATTTTAATAAATGTAGTTATTAATCGTTAACAAATTATTTTTAACTATCATTTCTTTGTTGCTGAAAAATGTATGAAACTCTCGTAACTGCTCAAAAAATATTTTCCATGTGAATAAAAAATGATAAATTTAATACTGAAACATATTGTGAATATTTTAAAAATGTTTATTTCTCTCCAAAAAAAAATATTGAAAAAAATTGTTAACAAGTAAGTTTGTTTACCACTCTCTTATACATATACAAATTACTTCTACAGTATATCTATCAGTGAAACTATAGTTTTGGGAAGTCACTGACACCCGAAGTTTGGCCCGGGTCTAGCTTGAGACTTGGCTCGATGGTTCGATATTTCCAAATTGAGCCTTGGGAAGTTACTATCGGACCAAATATAATTTCAGAATTAGCTTGGTGCTTTAATTGAATCATAGGAAAGTTTTTTTCAATGATGAAAAATATTAATTTTTTATGAAGAATATCTAACGCTAAAAAATGCTTCAGTTATTCATTATTTATAGTCACATTATCTTAAATAATAGTAAGAACATTTCGTAAAAAAAAATTATTGAATGAACTTATACTAAGTAGTTACTTTTCTATAAATTAAAAGTGACAATTTCTCAATTTAGATGTACTCAATTATGATCATGTATTTATTTTTAGTAAAATAGAAAATTTAAATATTTCGTTAAAATCAACTATACAAAATTTTTAGCAGTTATAAGTTCAATTTTAATTATGGAATATCATGTAATAAAGCAAAATGACTGAGTGATGTTTAAGTAACTAAAACTAATCTGTTAGTGTTACTACGAAGTGCAGCAAAGTCAGTACAGTTCGAGACTTTCACGCGGGTGACCCAGGTTCGATTCCCATCGTAAGCAAAGATTTTTTCAAGGTAATTTGGTGTAATCGCGAGATACGATAACGTAAAGCTGATAATAAACTGTGAAATCACGAATACAATTAAAATCAGATTTAATTTTTTAATAATATTTGCATTTTTTTTAGTCCTGGCAAATTAGTTCCCCAAGGCTTGGTCCGAGCCCTGGGCCATTTGTTTCCCAAGACTCGGCCCAAGCCTTGTGTTTTGGTTTCCCAAGGCTTGGGGACATAGTTATCATCCCAGGCTTGGTCCAAGCCTTGTCCAGTTGTTCTTTCCTACCTGGGTAGAGATACAAAAAAACAGATATGATCATATCCGGTCACTTCTTATGGCTATAACCTACCACGATCATGTCTATGATAATTTTTTTTCTGAATAGTGTTTTCACTGCCAACAATAAATAATGTCGTAAAATGGTCGAAACATATCATATTATACACATGTAAGTATATGGAAGTAAAAAGTTTTCCTTCCCTTACTTTCTTGTCTATTCTCTCCTACTGTCACACAAAATATATTCCAGCTATTGTGGATAGTACCGTGATATTCCAGCGTTCATATTCACTCGATTCACGTGTATGCTGTGCAGATATTGAAATTAGCCTATTGAAATCTTGTATTTACGATTTTTTCTTTATTATATTATCAGTGACATTGTCATTAATGCGTGAATAATATTTATTTTTGATTTAAAAAGTGATTATTTAAAGTGTTATTTGATAAAAAATAATTTTTTTCATAATACTTCATTTTGGTAAGGTCATAGATCTAACATTATCTTTTTTCCATTATTATCTCTCGATAATTAAAAAAAAAAAAAATACTGATTTGTCGTATTTACTAATTGAAATGTATTAATACACACATCATGATTATTTTTGATAACATTATCATAAAAAAATTTTATTTACGCAATAGTTATTTTTAATTTTTGCATTCAAATTTATTTCATACATATTTTGATATTGATGAGTCTTTTTTAAGTCTTGAATGTAAAAATAATAGCTTTCTTGATTTAATTAACATTTTATTAATTATTTATTTTAAACTTTAAACGTTGCAGATTTCTCTCAAAAATATTAGCTTGAAAATCTATAGCTTGTCAAAAGTTCAAATACGGTATCTGATACTGTGTAAGTACTTTTAAAATTATGATACTGAAATTAACAGACATCTGTAAATTTTTAGGAATAAATTTCAATGAAAAAATTTCATATCTAGAAGTTAACATATTAGGAAAGCGGTTGACTCTAATAAAAGCCATCCCTGTAACTTCCCGCTTATTTCATACTTAAGTACTCAAAATCGCACTTAATACGTTTTTGAGCTCTTCGAGCTCAAAAGTCGGATAGGAGTTTAACAAAACACAAGTTTTTGAATTTTCAAACCGCAATAACTTTTGAATGAATGAACCGATTTTCACGGGGTTGGCGGCATTCGACGTATTTTTCAAAGTCTTACGTAGAACCTTTGAGCTTGAATAAATCGAACGAGAAATTCCGATGTCATTCCGAAAAAACACTTTTTTTGGTTTTTTTTTTCGACAATGATAACTCACGAACGAATCAAACGATTTTGACCAGACTGGCAGCGATTAACGTGGTTTTATCGATGTCAAGAGATGATTAGTTTTTGGAATCGATCTATAAAGTCGTTTAAAAGTTATTTAAAAAAACCACATTTGAAAAAACGTTTTTCATAGTTTTTTTTGAGATTTCTGAAAATTTACCACTACGAATCAGTCCGGATTGTATTTAAAATATAAATTTGGTCAAGCCCTTTCGAATGGTGCCAACCGCGATGGAATCGGTCTAGCCATTCGAAAGTTATAAGATGGTCATGCGCATACATACGATTTTTGAAAAACGGGGTAAAACCAATAACTTCCCGATTTTTAGGTAGATTTCTTTAGAAATCTAACTATTGCATTTGTCCTCAAAGTGAAATTTTCACCTGATTTTGCTATCATATGTTATAATTAGTCGAGTAGGTTCCAAAAATACCATAATTTGGATTCTAGTCCTACACGGAGAAAAAAATATCGTGATAAACACGAAACTTTGTATCGTCATTATCACAATCATATGCATAGCGACTGTTAACTAACGTTTGTATTCTATCACTACACGTATTGTGATTACCTCAAAACGTATGGTGCTAGGAACTATCCGTATCGTGATAATCACAATATCCCCTCAACAAGGGAATTTGGGTTTATCTCAGTAAAATAACCGTAAATATTATTCCTAGTAATTTATAAATATCGTTATTTGACAATCAAACGCTTTACTAAGGATTGAGACCAATGGTTTGTGATTAATTGTTAACAATTGGGAGAGATATTATAATTAGTATTATAATATGGAATATCCGACAGAGGAATTCGGGTCTGAACTTAGATTTAAGAACTTTAGTCTATGAATAAATAGTTTGATTGTTATTAATTATTTAGATTTGCTATTTTTTACTAATATTTCTTAATTTTAATATATATGATTTTCCTCTTTCCCCCTCCTAATGTTATCCTATTTTCTGTCCTCACGGATACTTGCAAATTGGCCCTGAACATAAAAGATCTGTTATTTCCTTGATAGGAAAAAAATAACTGGCGGGAAGTTGCATGGATGGTCTTTAGAGTCAACCGTTTTTCTAATTTTTTTATCTAACTTCATCGAATTTTACTATGGATGCGTTGGATCGCTTAACTATAACGATACTATCCACAAATTTACAATGAAAGTCCGAAAAGGTTAAATTTTATTGTAAAAATTAAAAGTGGTCATAGGAAAATTTACAAATGCTTCTATTTAATACATATAGCCGGAAATTTTTGCAGAAAAAAATAGTCAAAATTATTGATGTTTAGTTTTAAATTACCATGGCAGATGTTTAATTTTAAAATGTCCCATAGTAAGCGTAAGAGCGTTGCAGGTTATTGTCTAGTATCTCCTCGAGTCTACGGGCCGAAATTGTCGCCGAATACTATGTAATGATTGAAGTTAAGTAGCATTTGACATGGTTAAAAGCTAGATGGGTAACTGTCACGATAAAATATTTCGAATGTAAGTGCTCGACTGCGGCATGCAGTGCTTCCGAAGTTCGATAGAGCATACATAATATTTTACTATTAAGTGCGGTGTTCAAATAAGAAACTTTTTGTGTATATACCACTAAACATCCATGCAAAAATTTGCACTACTTTTTTCCCTTGGGCTACTATTGATTTATTTATTAATAAATAACTAGTAGTGTAATCTAGAAATGCTTTGGATCATGAAATATTTAAAACAAATAAAAAGACAGGTATAATCGCTAAAAATATTTCAAACAGTAATAAAAAATTTACTGCCAATTTTTGTATCGGCTGTGATTCTAAAATCATACCATTCTTAAAATGCAACTATAGTATTACTTATGGTGTAATTTTTAAATCAGTATTGTTTCCGTGTGAGTCAATAGATGAAACCAATATGTAAATAGACACAGAATTCATTGAACCACGAAAGTCTGCGAAAAAATCAAAGGTCAGCGCCACTACCAACTTATCCACTCACAATCAGTATTCATTATTAACGGACAGCGAATATACTGATACGTATGACAGCGCCTATAGCGTAAGCAACAAACACAAAGGTAAACCAGCCAGGCAGCAAAATCTAACTTGGAACCTTTTTTTTTGTTAACACCAAAACCAACGCCAAAAATGCGAGCACTGTCAATTTTTCTACAAATAGTCGGTATCCAACCGAAAGTTAATTTCCTAAACTTTAACGACATTCCTACAGCTGACATCCTAATGGGAGAATTCTATAACAAATTCACAAGAATTCCAGAACATTCGAAGTCTACAACCTTATATTAGCTTTAAATACCAGCAAATTAGAATTCTTCACTTGCACTCCCAGACAAATGAAAATGAAAACAGTAGTACTGAAAAGAATCAGAGGAGGATATTACGAGAATGACGTCAATACTGCTTTTGAAAACCTAAATTTAAATGATGTTAGTATCACGAAAGTGGATAAACTTATTTTTGATCAAATAAAAACGCACCTTTTCCATTTTCTAGTATCGGTCTTTCATGATGGCCAAACAGTATTACTACTCAGAAAGAGGCTCAGAAATGCGGACTATGCCAATAAACTGGACATTCTAAGTAAAACTGCTACTTAGAGTCAGTATGTATCAAATGTGTGGGGGAGCCCGAATCAAAAAAATGCTCGTTTAAATTTACCCTAATCAATAACCGTATTTCCAAATTAAGAATCTGAAAAGCGGTTGATCTTGCAGACCATCCCTGCAACTGCACGACTCTGGATCAGCAGAAAATTCACAATTTTTTTATTTTCTTAGAAAATTAACTAGTTTGAAACACTCGAAAATTTTTCGTAAGGTTGCCTTTTGAGCTCTTCAAGAATAGTTTCTGATCAACATTTTTTTTTTGAATTTTTTAACAGCAATTGATATTGATCGTTTAACACGTTATTCAAATTTGATTTTATTGGCAACAAATCTTTTGTACCGAATCAATGATGCAACTAGATTTCATACTAACTTTATCGGCTCTCCATATCTTTATGTGTAAAAGAATCAATTTCAAAAATTGAATCGATTTGAAATTTTGGTGTCGAGAGCTATTGATGTATTTATCTTTCGATAAAAAAATTTTTGAAATTTTCTATGATTATGAATTTTTAACCCCATCTACCTTAAGCGCGTAAGCATGTTCTACTAGAGCCTAAAAATCAAGATTTCAACGTTTTGTGATGTTAAATCATATCTGACAATCATATTGTACATATAAATAATATTAGGAGTACATTGTCAGAGAGAAATATGATTGTTGCACTTAAAATTTTTTTTTACATCGATTTATTGCTATACAAAAAAATGATTTTAGTTGCTTATATTGTGGATTTATCAAGTCTTTATGAAGGGGGTACACATGATAACTTTTCAAAATATAAATTTTTCAATTCAACCTATTTTTCAATCTCCTTGTCTTTCGTACGGAAAGAAATAGAATGTAAATGCTAGCTTAAGATTGTTTTCTTTACTTATAATTAATTATTTTCGACTGGGAGATCCCGAAATTTTTGGTCTTTTTAACAGCCATATGTAATAACTTATTTTTCATAGAGTTTGAAGATAACTGCACGGAAAATAATGTGTAGTATCATTTACTACAAGATTGCAGTAAATGTTACTGTAGTTACAAATATCACAAAAATGACAACAGTTACTCAATATGCGACAAATTTTACTAAGTCTATAAGTTGAATTTACTCCAATCTTGCGGTTGATTCTACTGCACACTGCAGTAACAAATACTCTACGCGGGAGTTGAGAGTACTACAAAAAGAGCCGTTCCCGCTATTTCACCGTTTTGGGGTTAGTCTCTTGTGTATACTTGTTTATTATAGCATCTCATAAATAATCATCTGACATTTTATTGAAAATTAAATAATTGATTTTAAATATCTGTTAAAAATAAACAATTAAAAAAAAAATAAAGACATTCTTTTTAAATTTATACTTTTTTAAAATCCAAATATATTTAGGGTAATTATTTACAAGTGGGATCCACCCTATACATAAAAAACAGACAATTTAAAAAAAAATGATCAAAAAATCAAAAATTAACATGGCCCTGCATGGTTGGACCCCACTTGTTAATAATTACCATATTTATTATATATAACTTTATTTATTATAAATAACTTAGTAAGTAATTTTTTATTATAAACTATAAAATTTTTAGGTTATATACCGTTTATTTTTACGCAATTGGTTGACCAAATATTGAGTAAATTGAACTACAATTGGAGTTACAAATACCGCATGCTACAGCATATCTTACTTTTTACTACAGTTGACGTTTAACTACAATATTGGAGTAAATTTACCCACAATTTGGAGTTGTCTCAGGTCATACTACAGCCTGCGGTAAATGGTACTACAGTTGTTGTTGCCACTACCGCAATTTATTTTCCGTGTGATACTATACACGGAAAGAAAAATATATTTAAAATTACAATGGAAACATCGTAATCTTTGCTACAGGACATTGTAGTGCCAGGCCAGAGCTCAAACATAAGAATACCATACAACATCGTATATTGTTTTCAAAGAATTGTACTGTGTAACCTTATACACAGTCTTATACACTTCAAGAAAAAGTACGGTGTTCCTGTAGTAATATTGATAAGTCGATATAGTAATATTTTCTAAATAGCAAAGTAATTACTACGATTAGTAGAGTAAAGTTTTTTCCACCACTCAAATTTAAAGAAAGAAAATTTTTAACCACATTTAATATCGTAATTTGTCACTACAAAAAAGTTGAGAAAAGGAAACAAAAAGCAGAAAGGAAAGGGGAGGACCACTCAGTGAGAAACTTTCGATCACCGAAAAATTATTTCGGATAACCTAGGAATCGAACCCGGTTCTTTTGGTTATGTGCCGAAGGCTTTTCCACTTAAGTTATCCGAGGCACCATCCAAGAATACTATTCAGTCACCTAATAAGACTCCATACAACAGTTTGTCATTTCTTGGCGGTAGCTTCACAAATTACTGGACTCTATCCCTTTTACTTGAATATGGTATGCGTCCTTGTTCATTTACTCTAACCGGAAAAAAATTTACTAAGTAATATCGTACTTTTTGATTACTCAAATTGCATTCTGTAGACGGAAGCATTGTAATGATTGATTAATTTTTAAGGCAAATTACCAAAGAAATATTGAATTAAATTTTATTTGAAGACAAAATTTTTTATTTTGTAAATTTTTACGATGCTACATGACTTTTTTATGACTTAATCGATAAAAACGTGGTCTGCGGCATTCGAAAAAATTTTATTGCTATCATGTTTAATTTGAATTTAAGTTTAAGGTAAGCTGGAGTAGATTTTGTATAGAAAAAGATTAGGAAAACGGTTGACCCTAAAGGCCATCCCTGCAACTTCCCGCTAATTCCATAATTAAGCGCTCAAAATTGCACTCATGACGTTTTTGAGCTCTGCGAGCTCTAAAATATGATTTTCGTGTCATTTTGAGCTTTCCGAGCTCAAAAGTTTAATAGAAGTTCAATGAAACACTATTTTTTGAATTTTCGAACCACAATAACTTTTGAATAAATCAACCGATTTTCACGCGGTTTGTGACATACGACGTAGTTTTTGAAGTCTCATAACGAAAATTTAAGTTTAAATTGATCGAACTAGTAATTTGTATGTAATTCTGAAAAAACA
>JZSA01006894.1:0-30506 GCA_000956155.1 Cotesia vestalis | reverse complement strand
TATATATATATATATATATATATATATATATATATATATATATATATATATATATATATATATATATATATATATATATATACATACATACAGACATACGGATATCATCGCGGAAACATTCGGGGAAGCTTCCTACGATCTCAAAACGTCAATATCCGTTGAAAACTCGACTTTCGAAAAACGGGGTAAAACCAATAACTTCCTAACTTTTAGAAATTTTCAATTTTCTTGGCTGGAAGTTCAAAACATTGATTTAAAAATTACATCACAAGTATTACTATAATCGCATTTCAAGAGTGCTATGATTTTTGAATCACAGGTGATACAAAAATTGTATGAATTTCATCTAACTCTTAAGCGTATGTGCAAACTAATTGTACTTTTTAGTTCAAGTACAGGTTATATCTACATTGTTTACATTTGTATTATTGATGATTATTCTTAAAATAGAAATGAATAAGTAAGAAATATGGAGTCCATGATTTTGTGCATTGAAAATTAAAAGATTGTTCAATAGAAATACCAGTTAAGAATTCCTATCTCCGCGTATTTACTGTCTATTGTAACCGAAGCGAGAGTATAGAAGCTGTCAAATAATTTTTGTTTAAAAATACATTATATGGAAAAAAAATTATACGAAAAATTACTATGGTAATATGGTCTTATAAATTTGTCTTATGAAACATCATAGTGCCGTACCATACTTATAACGAATTAATTTTTACGATTTGACATTGGAAATTTTATTACATAAAGTATACTAATTAAAAGAATATATAGTCATATACATTATACCAGATATTACGATGTGAGAATAGTAAAGTATATAAATAACAATTTCAATATATTTAAGTCGGTCAAGTAGAATTTTTCTATGACCCAAATTAAAAAAAATTATATTTAACGTGGTAATTTGACTTTACGCCATATATAGAAAGCAGAGAAGAAAGGTTGAAGGAAGAGGGGGAATCACACAGTAAGAATCTTTTTGTAACCGAAAAATTTTGTCGAATACAGGAATCGAACCCAGTTTTTTAGGACGTGCCAAAGGCTCATACACTAAGCCTCCCGAGGTAACATCTTAACTGTCTTTCAGTTACCTCATAAGACCCACCGAATAACTTTTCGGCAGTAACGTTGCAAGTAATTGGATTCTGTTTCTTTTACTTGAATATACTATACATCCTTAGTCACTTGTGCTTACGGGAAAAAAATTTACTAAATACCATCGTACTTTTCTATAACTCAAATCGTATTTTGTAGACAGCAGCATTGTACTTACATCATTTATTCGAACTACGATATTCGCATCGTAAAACTTTATAAGCATCTAGTGATTTTTAAGTTATAAAATTATAAAAATCAAGACATTGAAAGTCTAGTCCGGAATCATGATGTTACTATTGTAATTTTTATGCGATTTTTTTTTTTTCGTGTACATACAGATTTTGCATCACTGTGTGGTGTAACTTTAAAATCACCTCAGCTGGCATCACTAGTGGTATAGTTTTTGTGTCACCTAATGCGATTTTTACATTACTTTTTTTCCGTGAGAAAAATCTCGAAAAGAAAATTTTCAAAAAAGTGTTCATTTGAAATAACTTGATTGATTCGAAAATCGATTCGTTTCGAGAGATATCATCGTTGAGAAATATTGAGAAGTCTTTTTTTTACATATATGTTGTAACTTAAAAATCTTTTATCAGATTGTTTTGCCGGAGATTAATAATCTTGTTGGGCTTGAAAAAACACATTAGATGTCATAGATCGGATTAAGATCGGCTTATTCGTTAAAGAGATATTGTTGTAGAAAGAATTTAAAATAAATGTATTGTTTTTTTTTTTTTGTTTTTTACATAATTACGGAATTTCTTGTCCATTCATTCGCAAGTACACAGAAGAAAAATATTTGAACCAAGAACTCGGAGAGCTCAAAAACGTCATAAATGCAATTTTACGCGCTTAGGTATGGAATTAGCTGGAAGTTGCAGCGATGGCCGCCAGGGTCAACCGCTTTCCTAATTTTTTAATTAAGAAATTGAATTCACAGTTCAAGGAGAACGTATTCAACTTAAGAAAACCGATGTTCTTGGCTGAAAAATATAACTTTTTCTATCAATTAAAAATAATCAAAAAAAATACCGACTAAAGAGCTCTATTCCTGCAGCTCGGACCAGACCAGGCCGAGTACAACACAAGCCTCTCAGGTATTGCACGCTTCTTGTGAGAATGACGTATTTATTCTTATATTAGCCTTTTGGTAATCGCGCTATGAGCGTAGCGTCATCCTGATACGACTTAATTTATAGGTTACCGCTTGAGCGTGAGTGAGAAACTAAAAAGAGAGCGAGTGACGAAGGGTTAATATATCTGATTTTAGTGGTATTCTAAAGACGGCGCTGCAGTCTAATTGTCTGAAGCCAAGAACATTAATGTTATTAAGAGAAGTTATTCGACTTTAGAGTAATTAAAATATTTTTTGCATTGAGAAATCAAAATTTTTGATTAAAAAATTACTTTTCTTTGTTTATTTTTTGGAAACTTTTAAATCAAAATGTTTAAAATTAAGAACATAATGTTTTTCAACCAAAATTTTGGTCGTCTTCAAATAAAATTATAAGTCAAAAATATTGTTTTTGAGTCAAGATTATTTTTTTTTCTGATTAAGAAATAATATTTTTTTGCTCTTAAACTGCGTTGAATGCCGCAAACCGAATCAAAAACGGTGATAACTTACTGAATTTTAAAACTTTACAATTTCTTTAGAAGGAAGCTAAAAGTATTTTTAAGATAGATAACTTACCATCTCCATCGAAAGAATATGTTGTTTGCAGAGTCTTTTCGGTGAAACTGGCAGTAACAATTGGAAATAAAATCATAACTATCCAAATTAACTTGAACCAAAAAAATGTTCTGCTTTCAGAACTCCATCGCACAACACTCAAAGCATTATTTGTCATTACACAGTTATACACTGGTTTCATTTCATATTGACGAGTGATCAATATCTCTTTATCTCTTTTCCAGTCAGTATTGATTTTACATCTTTTATTCAATCTTAATTCATTTTTATGAACAACCACATTATTTTCAGTATTGTTGTGAAGGCGATCACATAGTTGACATGATTCACGTTCGGTTGTGGAAGAAGTTGTTGACAACTTTGAGTAGCTCAAACAATTCGGACAACCTAACATGTTTTCTATTTTATATTTCTCTTCTCTTTTTTTTTTAGTTAACAATTTACTCTAGAATGACATGTGATTTAAAAATTTGCCTTTTTCTTTTGGTCAATCAGATAGTTATCGTCATTTTTTAATTATGGTTCCATCTATTTTTGAGATGGTCGAAATGACATTTACCCAATAACTTGATGACAGGCAATCTAATGTGAACATTATCTATGAATGATATATTTTTCGTCGAGAGAAACAATATTTCCAACAGCATAGTTTAACCATGCTTTTAAAGGTATGGCGTTAAAAATATGCCATCAATTGTAGACATTTTAGTTGACGTAAATCTTGACAAAAAGAAAGATCACTTTGAATTTGTTCTCAGTTGTTAGTCACTATTTTTTGTCAGAGATGTTGCATCGACATTCTTCGTGTATTATTAAAGTAGCTTTGTAGTTGGTAAATCGAATAGTCACTTGATGCTTAAGACATTTCTGTCCAGAATAAACTTGATGGCTGCCTTGTGGTAAAAAATTTCTAATGTCTGAAAATAAAAAACAAAAATATTTAGAGATTAAATATTTTCTATGAATAATTCAAAAAAAATCCAATTTCAATACATTAGGGAGACACTAGTGAAATTAATATTAACGCAACATAATTATTGTGGTTACTATGCAGAAGTGGGGATCCACCTATTTTAGATAAAATTGGAATACAATATAAAAATCGGAAAATTGATCTTTTTGAATATTTTTTTTTTCAAATTGTTCTTCTTCACGACGGATTCATGATAGACATAGTAAAAAGTATAAAAATGGAATATTTTGGTGATTTTTTTTCGTTTGAAGTTAAAAAATTTACGATTTCAAAAATTTTCAAATTATGATATTCTGAATTTGTAACTTTCCGCTAAGATAATTGAGAGTTTTTTTAAATCGGGAAGTTATTGTTTTCACCCAGTTTTTCAAAAATCGAGTTTTCATCAGATCTCGACGTTTTGAGATCCTGGGAAGCTTCCCTGACAATTCCCGCGATAGTGTCTGTCTTTCTGTCGGTCTCTGTATGTATGCATGTATGTATGTATGTATGTATGTATGTAAAAGTATGTAAACCTCTTATAAAGAAGTATTTTTTTGGAATTTCTCCGAAATATTTCATCTAAAAAATTTTTGTTGTCGATTCTTTCAAAGGACATGAAAACTGCATCTATTGCTGCCATCGCGTAAAGATCGGTTGATTCATTTCAAAGTCATGAAAGTTTGAAATATCTAAAAATAGTGTTTCATCAAACTTTCATCAGACTTTTGATCTCGAAATCACATATAAATTATGTTTTTGACCTCGAAAAGCTCAAAAACGTCATAAGTGCAATTTTAAGCGTTTAGATATGGAATTAGCGGGAAGTCGTAGGGATGGCCTTTGGAGTGAACCGTTTTCCAGATTTTTTTTTTATACTTTTATCCAAATAAAGAACACATTTATTGCAGGAAGTTGTTTCGAAAAATAATCATTAGTCTTTTTTAATTATTAACAATTTTCTATGCTTGTTATATTAAAAAATATACATGAAGTTTTTCAAAACACGTTGAAAGAAAAAAAAATGCTATTCGGCCTCACCCGAAATGGAAGGTAGATTTCTCTTGATATGAGATTCTTTTTGTTTCTGTTATTTAATTTGTTAATTATAGATTTTCAATCTGCTATAACTTTTGAATCGATCAACCGATTATCAACGTTGACAACAGTCAATGCAGTTCTTTGAATTCTATGATGAATTTCAGACCGTGAATTGATCAGATAAAAAATTTCGGAATTTTTTTGAAAAAAACGCTTTATTCGATTTTTTTTTGTCAACGATATCCCACAAACGAATCAAGCGTTTTTGACCTGCCCGGAGGCGATCGACGTAGTTTTATGTTAAGAGCTGATTAGTTTTTGCAATCGGTTGGTAAAGCTGTTTGAAAGTCATTCCAAAAAAACCACATTTGAAAAAAAGTTTTCATTATTTAAAAATTTTTGAATGGCCTATAAAATTAATAAAAATTTTCATAAAGTATAAGTGTTGTGGGTCAAATTGAAGATAATATAATCAGCTTCACCATAGAGTTTCTAGAAATGAGCTCTTTTCGGTCAGTCAAAAGTAATTCACGTTTAAAGTTACATAACTTGACATTTACTACAATTTAAAAATTTTAAATGGCCGCCATTTCTAAACTAATCGACCGATTCTGCTTATCTTTGAACTCCACCTCGGTAATTACTCAAAGAATATGTGTACCAAGTTTCATCAAGATCGGTTGAAAACTTTTCAAGATATCCTGATGACAAGGATGGTTATATTACATTTATATATATATATATATATATATATATATATATATATATATATATATATATATATATATATATATATATATATATATATATATATATGTTACATACATATATATATATATATTGTATGTATATACATACATATATAAATTTTTTAACCAATGGTATTTTTGGAACCTACTCGACTAATTATAACATATGATAGCAAAATCAGGTAAAAATTTCACCTTGAGGACAAATGCAGTAGTTAGATTTCTAGAGAAATCTACCTAAAAACCAGTGATAAAATTTAATAAAATAGAAGAAAAAAATTTTTTTTTTAATTTTCAAAAATCGAAAAAAAATAGTAGCCATCGAAAACCAACGACCGGACCGGACTAGAAAGTTGTGGTTTGAGTACTAGTTTACTGTAAAAAAATTTGAAGAAAATCAAAATATGCACTAACTTTAAAAAATGCAATTTAAATTTTAAAAATCAAAAAACACGTTTTAAAACACTTGAAATAATTTTTTTGTATTTTTTTTCGAAAAGTACATGGAAAAACGAAAGTTTTTCATTCAGTGAGGATTTTGATTTGAACTATTCCCTAAGAAGTTATTAGCAAAAAACCATAAAAAGAGCGGTTTTTTTCAAAATCTGATATATTTGGAACCGATGATCAAAAAAATCTCAACATTTAGGAAAGAGTTTTTTAATAGGTACAAAAAAATATACAAAAATTGAGGAAATCAAAAATTAAAATTTTTTAAATCGTCCGATTTGCCGTGGAATGCCCCATGTACAACCATATATAATTATTTATCACTAAATCTAATTATTTCAAACTCTGACCATGCATGAGTGATTATAAATAGTCATATGTGAAAATGATGATGAAGGGGTAAAGTTATTTTGTTTGGGAATTTTTGTTACCTTTGCATAATATTTACAATCATTGTCTAAAAAATGTTTTGTCATTATTTTAATTTTGTACATTTATAGTGTATACAATTATTACATAGCTACAACTTTTCTCGTTGATAAAACCATTTAACAAACCTTCAATAGGAATCATTAAATGAATATAACATAAACATATAAATACGTAAAGAAGTGTAATATAGTAAGGTGTTAAAGAATGAACACAAATTTTTCTTACGCATGCGTTGGCTACGACAGCATGGAGAGAAGATGATAGGGATTGATATAAAACTCGGAATAAAGTGTGCACGTAAATGTAATGTGTGAGATTGCTAAGTAAAGCTGTTGTGAGACGAGACAACCAGACTACGACGGTCATTGACTATATTAATATAAAATTATTCTGGAATGCTTGTATACATCAGTGTGTCAATTTATTTTCTATTAATGATTAAAGATGCTGTTTTACTATAAATTAAATGTAATTTAGTTTTATTTATCTTATCAAGATTTCGTTTAATTTTGTATAATTGTCTTTATAGCAAAAATAGATCATGGGAAAAGATAAAAAAATGAAATGTCATAAATTATTTATTATAACTTGAAGATAAATGTGTCACTTTATGAAATTTTCTATTATTGTTAGATATTGTTTTTAAGTCTTTGAGATAAATTTGATTACGAATGTTTTTTTTTTTTTTTCATTAAAAACTTAACCTCAAGTTATAAATCGATTGTAAATAGACTTTATGCAATCAAAATAACAATAAAAGGGCGATTTGTATGGATGACGTTCTTTTACGTTTTAAGCATCAAAATAATATTTAAACACTTCAGAAAAACATTGAAAAGATTACAATAGATGAAAAGGTAAAATTAATATTTCGGTTAATCTTTTCAATTTACAAACTACCCAAAAAAAAAGTTCATCAAGTGTACTATATTAAATTAGGCCTTAAAAATTCTCATTACTAATAAAAATAAAAAAAAGACGAAATATAATTACTTGATATTTTTCAAATAAATTTAATTATGTTCACACAATCAAAACATAGCAGTAAAATAGTAATCAATTATCCCATTTGCAAGGCTAAGCAAGAAATTTAGGTGTTTTTGTAGATTTAAGAGACAAATATTGTCATAGTTATGTACATAAATATATTTTCTACTCAAAAATAAATTTCTAGAAGAAGATCAAACAGGTAACCTGTCATGGTAATAATCCAAGATAGTATAAAAATAAAATAAATAATAAATAGCGGCTTACCGAAACATGGCACGCCGTACTCCAAAATTTGACGTCACAATCTCATACAGTCGAATAATAAAAGGCAAAAAAAAAACAATTCACTTGAAAACAGATATACACATCTTTCACATCCAACATAAATCTCATATTTTGAAAATGTTACTATGTAATGATGTTTTTCAGATATAAAAGTTAACTATTTGATACTAGTTTAGATTTTTATATAATGATACACATAAGTTGTTTACTTGACCAAGCTCCACGCCATGCTCAGAGATCATTCGTCCGTCTCCGATCGCCCCTTAGCTAGTTGAGCATAACAAGACTTGCGCATTGCTTATCTGCGCATCAAATACTTATAAATAAATTTGTTCACTAAATTATTTTATTTTGGAATATAAAATAGCACAAAAAATATTTTCAAATCATGATTACAATAGTGGGTTTCATAAAAAATAATTATTGGAGTAAGTAATTACTTTTCTAGATATAAAGAATACACAATGTATCTTGAAATGCTGTACACGTAAATCCGGTAAGGTCATCGTCCGCCATGCGGTATAATAAGTTACTAGTGGTAGTAGTAGTATAGTAGTAATGGTATAGTAATGATAGTGTAGTAAGTTCAATGGCGCTCAAGTTTGCGTCATCAAATGATATTTACCTTATTTTATTTGGATTGGAAAGCGAGTGCTAACGCCATCTTCCTCAATTTTTCAAAAATTAGTCTAGTCGCGCTGCAAAAAATATAGTCGTTACTTGGGTAAGTGTGGGTATTACTGCGGATTTTTTTATTTCAATTATAAATAAATCGTACTTGAGCTTTTTGAATTAAAAAAAATTGTTTCTTTTAATTAAAATCTTCAAGAAAATATTTGCATAGTAGTTTTACACATACAACAATTATTCAATTTGTTATTAATAAATTAAAATTAACTGGCTATACAGGTAGTAAACTATAGCTTTTTTGTTAGTTTCTGTACGAAAAGAGATGGTACTAAAAGATCTTTTTCTTTACATAAAATGGTTCAAATTAAAAATTTTTTGCACATAAAAGTAAAATAACCTTTCTTTAATCTCAGTTATGCATTAAAAATTGAATTTTGATTAATTAATATTATTTATTTAAGGACGCAGCAATTGATACCAAAAAAATGAACGTGCTTGTATTACTGCGAATGTTTTCAATAATCCGCAGTAATAGAAGCACCTCTACTTGTATGCATTTGTACCAATTACTGCGGATGTAAAATGCATATATTCTAACCTAAGAAGAAAATATTGCCTGTCAATTGACAGTTCAAGTTGCCTTTATAAATTGCTCTTAGTTAAAAATAGATTATAAACAGAAATTCATAAAATATAAAACAAATGAATCAAAGTTGATAAAAAATACAAGCGGTCATTATGATAAAGAATTTGTTGTGTTGAATGAAGCAGAAAAACTTTCAATCCAAGAAATTTTCATTAAATTAAGTGAATGAAACTTCATTCAAAATTTTTTCTGATTGATTTAAAAAAATTCAAAATGACTTTTTTAAATCAAGATTTGTGTTTCTTCGATAAAGCTAATTTTTTAATTACTATAAAAACTCTGCTTGTTATGTTATACATAATTATTCCGATCATTATTATTAATTGATATGAATTCAAATTATTTCAGGAGTACGTTTTTCTAATCCATTCATTTTATTAAACAAATAATTATCTTTCAAACGTATTTCAATAATTTCTTATATGGTCCCGAAGTTGTTTATCATTGAATTTCATCCGCAGTAATTGGGTCATTCCCAGTAATTGGCACGCAGTAATAGAGACAAGCTCCTTTTATGCTTATTATTTGAAGAAAATATTAGTTTATCGCACTCTTGATTTTTTTTGAGCCAAACTTTGGTTTAAAAAAAAAAATTATTGTTATTCTTGAAAAATGTAATAAAAATGCTTTTGAAGTACGACCTACCGAAAAAAACGCAGTAATACCCACACTTACCCTATAATGTATGCGTATATATTTAAATTCCGATGTAGTTATTGAAAAATTGAATATGTTTTATTAATTATTAAAAAAAAAAAAAAAAAAGTGCTTGTAAAATGGATATATACTAAAATAAAAAATTGTTTGATATTAAAAAAATTGATAACTTGGTAGGAAATAAAAAAAATTTAATTCTGAATAAATGCAGGTGTAGATTTTGACAAAAGAAAGACCTGCATTTTTTTATTTTTATGCTAAGTCTTTTTTTTATTTGTAACCATTCGATGTATATAACAATATTAATATTTATATTATGACTCGTCAAAATTTATTCTTTAAATTTCTTTTTACAAAAAGGCAGTGTGACGACTTTACTTAGAATTTCTTTACTCTATTCAATGTTCAGGTATTGAGGAACTAACGAAAGAGCGAAATTTTATTTAGTTTCTTGTTTACTCTCTAGCAACCCAGTTAGCACAAGCGAAACGAAGTTCACGTAAACCTGCGGCCGGAATTTGACGTAAAGTTTACGCTAACAGTGGCGCAACAGTTATAATTATAACAGTTGACGTGAAGTTAACGTTAACTTTCTGCAACTTCGCGTTAACTTTAAGCAAACCTTTCGGAAAATTCCGGCAATAGATTTACGCTAACTTGATACGTAAGTTAAAGTCAAGTTCTGGGAAACTGTTGCAAATGCAGAGGTTGACGCGAAGTTAACATAAAGTTGACGTAAACCATTGAACATCAACTTGGTTGATGGTCAACCTGTGCTAATTGGGGCTACTCATGGACATCTCAACTCAAAACCAACTTTACTCAGTAAGGATGGTAAAACAGCTAACGAAAGTATCGAGATCTCTTGAACGCTAGATGGCGCGATATCGATCTGTCTAAGTGTCTAGATGAAAGACAGGATGAAATTCAAAAATTATCTATTAAAAAAATTGTTTATCAATTTCATGATTTTTTGTTAATAACTATAAATTAAACAATTATAAATTATACCCCCTCTGAATAATATTATCTTAAATTATTAAATTAATGAGCTATTAGTTAAAAGTTAGTTTATATTAGTTATTACTAATTAGTTATAAGGTAAATTAATTAAATTAAATAATCTAATAGTAATATAAAATAATTTAATTATAAATTAAACAACTTAAATATTTAATATTAATAATAATTAATTAAATTATTAAAAAAAAATAAACTATGTTATTATTTATTAACTAAAATAATCAATTTATTTTTTTTTTTTTTATAATAATCAAAAGGACTAATTAAGTTTTTTACTTATTATTATGCTTTACAACAATATAAAATTATCTAGGCACGGAAACGTTTTGAAAACATTTAATAAACTAATCATACATAATTTTTATATTATTTAATGATAATTATTAAAAAAAAAATAAATAAATAAATTGATTATTTTAGTTTATGAATAATAAAATAGTTTATTTTTTTTAATAATTTTTTAGAACTCTGAAAAATTCTTTAGAAGTCTTTGGAAGTCTTTTTCCGAAAAAAGTCCGAAAAATTTCCACAAGGGATAACTAATTAGTAATAACTAATATAAACTAACTTATAACTAATAACTAATTAATTTAATAATTTAAGATAATATTACTAAGAGAGGGTATAATTTATAATTGTTTAATTTATAGTTATTAACAAAAAACAATGAAATTGATAAACAATTTTTTTAATAGATAATTTTTGAATTTCATCCTGTCTTTCATCTAGACACTTAGACAGATCGATATCGCGCCATCTAGCGTTCAAGAGATCTCGATATTTTCGTTAGCTGTTTTACCATCCTTACTGAGTAAAGTTGGTTTTGAGCTGAGATGTCCATGAGTAGAGTAAGAACGGAATAAAAGTTGCTAGAAGTAAACAAGAAACTAAGTAAAATTTCGCTCTTTCGTTAGTTCCTCGATGCCTGAACATTGAATAGAGATAACTTAGAGTAAAGAAATTCTGAGTAAAGTTGTCACACTGCCGTTGTAAATATCCAAACTTTGAATCATTGCACTTTTTTATTTTTTGTAAATTCGATTCCTTCCCCGAGATATCGATTGTCAAATTTTTCGATTGTCTGTTGTACGCTAAGTTCACACTATACCACTACATCTTATAAATTAGACTTTCAAATCTTTATTTCTAGAAAATATATTTATTTGCTAAAAAGAATAGCTTATATTTTTAAGAAATGTTGTCGGCCGGAATTATTTATTACAATAAATTGATGGACAATCAGAGTACTTAATTCATTGTTATTTGTTCTGGAATTCTGACTATTTGAATACTACATATTATTTGTCAGTCTATTAACCGTCTCAATTAAAGTGGTGCCACTGCTTATTGGAGAGGTGCCTAACTGGATTGGCTGTAGTGTGTATAGTAAGTGCTATTAGTGCTGCCAAATCGTGGTATTTTCAGAGTGCATGTGGTGCTTGGGAAGGAGTAAAAATATCCTACAATCCGGCCTCACTTTGCTATACATATATGTAAATCTATGAGTGTATATTGGTTTGCATTGGTTTGATTCAACTCTCCGACAGTGGTGTGTGTACTGAGTAGTCTGTTGAAAAATAATGATAAAAAAACCAACAATTTTTATATTGCATTAAGCACTATAATTGTATTTGATTTCAATTTATTATCACGTGTATATAATAAGTGTATAAAATTAAAAGCTACTAGTAATGGCTCAGTTTGAAAAGTTGAGAGGAGATTTCAGCGTAAGTACAATATTTAATGTTTCCTCAGAAAATTTAACCACCACTGAATATTTTTGAAGTTATAATTTCCGTTTTGTTTACAGGTTTTATTACAGCAGTGTTTGAGAAATTCTGATGTAATAACTTTTCAAAAGAAATCTGTTGAGGCCTGTCCTAATGATACAGATCGTAAATCCGCTGTTGATCAAGCTTTACGTGATACTTTACTGATTGTTCTAAATTATAGTACATCAGAAAGTGTTAATATTTTTGAAACTTACATTAAAGTAACGATAGATCTTTGTAGAAAAGATTTAGCGACTACCAGTATGCCGGTAATGCTTCTCAGTGATATTTTCGATGCAATGACATTGGATAAATGTGAACAACTGTTTACTTACGTTGAAAATAATGTTGAAATTTGGAAGGAAGATTTGTTTTTCAGTGCTTGTAAAAACAATTTATTGCGAATGTGTAATGATTTATTACGGCGACTATCTCGATCACAACAAACAGTATTTTGTGGAAGAATTTTACTATTTCTTGCAAAATTTTTCCCCTTTTCTGAAAGATCTGGGCTTAATATTGTCAGTGAATTTAATTTAGACAATCATACTGAATATAAAACTGAAGAAATTGATGAAGATTTAGAATCAATAGAAGAGGATAAATCAGAAAATAAAATACAAATGGACTATAATTTGTATCGGAAATTTTGGGCTTTACAGGATGTTTTTAGAAATCCCAACCAGTGTTATAATAAAGTTCACTGGAAAGTTTTTTCCGCGGTATGATGAAATTATTTTTTAAAATTTTTTATCCTTAACTTTATTTATTCCTAATAATTTTACGATGATAGGAATTATTATTGTTAATTTTTTTTATTGTTATTTCAGAATACCTCCAGCGTACTTTCTGCATTTTCATCTTTCAAATTGGAGGATCAGCGAACTTGTTCTCTAACTGGAATTTATAATGAATCTACCGGAGAGAATACTTATAAAGAAACTCATTATTTTGCTAAATATCTTACAAATCAAAAATTACTTGAACTACAATTATCAGATTCAAACTTTCGACGTTATGTACTTTTACAATTTCTCATTTTATTTCAATATCTTAACAGTACAGTTAAGTTTAAAACGTAAGTAATTTATTTTATAAAAAACTGCAGGTTGATGAAAGAATTATACGTATATTTTTATCAATCCTTGGGCTTCTTCATTTCCGATTCTATTAATTTTAGTTGCTAATTATTTTCTAGTGAAACGCACGAGTTAAAACCAGACCAAATAGAGTGGGTAAAAACAACAACGGAACAGATATATGTTTTATTAGTCGAAACTCCACCAGATGGTAAAGTTTTTACAGAAATTGTAAAAAATATTTTAAAACGAGAAGAACATTGGAATGCTTGGAAAAATGATGGTTGTCCAGCTTTTAAAAGACCGTTACATATTTCTAGTGAAAACGATGAACCAAGAAAATTAAAAAAACTCAAACGACGGATGGGTGATGTTATTCGAGATGCACAATTTGTCGGAAAATTTAATATGGGCAAGTACGTAACTTTCATAATTATAAATACACGTTTAAAACGTAAAAACTTTTGATGGTATTTCTCATTAAAACCACAATGAAACTGGAAAAATTGTTGAATAATATTTTTTTAGTTCTAAACTGATATTCTTTACTAATTTTGAAACTACAAAACGTATAGTTAAAAGTTTTCACAGTTCTAGAATTTTCGCCTCAGGTATTCAATAGTATTTGCCAATACTATTGAATAGGCAAATTTTCGAGCGTTTTGAGCTCAAATATAGCGAAAAGTTCTAAGGATAGCCTACAGGGTCAACCGTTCAAATTTTTTTTTCTTATTTGGTACTTACAGAAGGACTTTAGTTATAAATTTACTCCTCAGAATTCAATAGAAATTAGTATATTAATAGACTTATAAGATAATAGTAGTCACCAAAATTTTTAAAAATTACATCAATCCAGTTGAATATGGACTTATAAATGATTCAAGTACGAAAGGTTTCATGTCAATTAGGTTAAATTAGATCTACTTATACAAATATATAGATTCGTGACTGATTAAACTCAATTATATGTAATTCTAAATATAATGAGGCATCGACTTATATTAGTCGTGTTCAAGCAGACCTAATTATAGAGCAAATTTTATTTAATACTTTATATTTTTCAATTTAATTATATATAATTTGATTTTACATATATAAACTATGTCATTTTTTCCTTTCATTTTTGTTTTTTGAGAAATTATAGTACTTCAAAGTTAAAAAACGAAAAAAAAAGATGTGGTGTCGTGGGACACCAGGTAGGAACGAAGTTCCTTCGGCTAATGTAGAATTGACACAATTTGCAAAAAAAAATCGTGCTCAATTTTTTGTAGGTTTTCTTGATTTTTTTCTCTTAAATTTTGCTGATTAGTTTTTATTTAAGTACAGGAAAGTATTTAGGAAATTCAGTATTTTAGGAAATAATAAATTACGTAAAATAAAAAAAAACGTAATTCAAATTATCAACTAAAATAACAAAATATGTCTCTTTATTTTTGTTTATCAACATAAAATTACATAGAAATATGTATTCATGTATTCATGAGTTTATGAAATCATGAGTATATCGCGTGCCTAAAGGTAAGAGGGCTTATAACAATTTATGCGCCCTTTTACCTTTGCAAAGATAAAAGGGCGCATATTTTTTTTTATTGCCAATTAAGTAGTAGACATATTCTAAACTTAAAATTGAAAAAAAAAATTTGAAAGGTAAAAGGGCGTATGTCTTCAATTATACGCTCTTTTACTTTTGAGAATTCAAAATTTTGGTGATCTAAAGGTGAAAGGGCGTACAATTTTTTTTCGGCCCGGTTTACAAAGGAACATATTCGTAGTTTAAAAATGTGAAATAGTATATTACACTCCTCGGGAAGTAAATAAGAAAGCCTCAGATCACATGTTTGTTGACCTCGGCTTCGCCTCGGCCAACAATTGCGTGTGATCTGAGACATTTCTTATTTTACTTCCCTCGGTGTGTAATATACTATTATGTAGTGGTACCGGCGTAAAACCTCAACTGTACAATTTCTTAAAGTTACAAAAGAAAATACATCCAAAAAACAATTAAATACGCGTGATTATTTTCTCGCTTTTTATTTTAAGAAATAGTTATTATAAAATTTAAAAACATGAACGATTATCATGAAATTATAATGTTTGAAGAAAAATAAGAAATTTTAAAATATTCAAATGTTATAATTTTAAAATATTACAATGCTTAAAAAAAAGCGGGAAATTTCAAAATATTTGAATGTTATCTGTCATTGTGATTTTTTTTATTACTTAATTTTTACGTAATTTGTTTTTTATTGATTTATTTTCTATTTGTTTATATTAAACTTTGTAAATGGGGCTGTTATTTGAGCATAATTCGTCTTGTGAAACTATTATTTAACATTTGTAATCAAAACTACCATTTTTTTTATGCGCCCTTTTACCTTTAAGTAGTACTTTTTTTTAAAGCTGAAAGGGCGTATATCTTGAGATACGCCCTTTCAGCTTTAGGATACCAACTTTTTTTTTCACAGATTTTTACGTTTCAGACCATTTTAAAAACGAATGGCAAAAAAAAATTTTTTTATACGCCTTTTCACCACAAATCCCTATTAACCCTTAGCTATAAGCCCTTTTACCTTTAAGCACGCAATATACTATGCATTGGCGGGGTGTAGTGGTAATGGAGAGAGAAGAAATGAGAGAACGAAAAGAAAGAAGGAAAAAGATAAGATATTATACACTACTCGCTGTGCATACGACTGTGGTGCCTGCGCACGTCTCATTTAACGCTTTTTTTTCCACGCTTTTTTTCTTACGGTTTTACTATCACATTTTTTTCAGTTAGGTCCCCCAGCAAAATCCCTATCTCCTCCAAGCCTGCCGTAAGGAACTTCGTTCCAAAAAAAAAAAAATAATATAATTTTTTTTTTGTTTAGTTCTGAGCTCACTAAACTATGGAATTTATGTCCTAATAATTTAGAAGCTTGTAAATCCAAAGATAGAGATTTTTTACCATCATTAGAAGTATATTTTGAAGAAGCCATTATGCAGTTAGATCCTGCAGCTATGGTTGAAGAAGAATACAAGTAAGTATTTTTAATTTAAAATTATTTGTTATTGTAGTAATATAAAAACTTTTTATTATTTATTTAAGGAAAGTGAATGATGGTAATTTTGGTTGGAGGGCATTGAGATTATTAGCTAGAAGAAGTCCTCATTTTTTTGTTCATGGAAACAATCCTATCAACAAATTACCAGAATATTTGGAAACTATGATTAAAAAAATTGCTAAAGACCGACCAGTAAGTAAATAACCGTGTTGAGTATACAATTGACTTAACGTGTAACTATTGTCAAATATTAATTTATTCATATTAGCTTCAATCAGACGTTAAAATGGAAGCTGATGAAACTCCACCTCCAGAATCAAATGAACATGAGTTTAATGAAGATGTTTTGAAACAAGAATCAGAACCAGTAGATTGTGAAAATTCCAATGCTAAAACTGGTAAATTGAATTTTGTTACTGTAGAAATGATTGAACAACTTTCAGAAGTATTAAAAAACAATTGGGAAAAATTAGCTTCAAAACTAGGATATGCTGCAGATGAGGTTTATTAAAAACTATCTTTATCAAATTTTATATTTTAAGTACCTTTTACTAAATATTGTTATTTTCAGATTGATTTCTTTCGTGGAAAACCTACCCAATATGAGCAATGTAAAACTATGTTGGATATTTGGGTAGATGCTGATGAAGACGCTTCTGTAGAGAATTTAGCGTACATTTTGGAAGGGCTGGGTTTTCACGAAGCAGTTGGTTTATTGAAGCCATGAAATAATTTTTCTGACTACTAATTATTTTGAATTTTATATATGTTCCATTTTATAATAACATGACGTTAAAAACACGAATTAATGTCCACTTGTATTAATTTGCATCATGATTTCAAGTTTTCCCTTGATTTATAGTTAATAAAATTCATAAAAAATTAAATATCTGTTAATGTTATCTGCTGACTTGTTTTCAGTGATAGTTTTATTAAATTATATTTTTACCTATTAATGGATACATACAAATTATTTTAATAATAAATGTTAGGTTAATGAATTCAATAAATTATTATACGGATTACTAAATTAATGATTGATTATGACTATAATTAGCTTCCAAACATATAGTCATTTTATTATAATAAAAAATTTATTGAGATTATTTTAACAACGATATTAGTGACAAAATAAAAAAATTACTTTTAAATATTTATATGCATATTTAAAAAATGATAGGTTTTATCGTATACTGAGAAATAAATTAAACGATTTAAAACTCATATTATATTTTTATAACAAAAAAATAAAATTAATTCAGAAATACAAATTTTTGTACAATAAGTAAAGATTATTATCAAATATAATTTGTGTGAATCTTGAAGGCATTATTGATCGGGTTCAAAAACCCCGTAATCTAATTTCTATCTGTTATGATGAATTAGATGAAACAATTCAAGATAACCGTATATTAATGACAGGCTGATAATTTTTTAGTAATTAATCAGAATAAAATCTCATATATGTCTTTTTTAGGTGAGGTATATTTTTTGTCGCTCCTAAAAATTAGGATCGAAAATAGCACATGTATGATTTTTTAATAAGTAATAATTATAAGACAATATCATACGGATTTTTTTTTGATTTTAAAAAGATCACTTATTTTTCTCTTTAATAATAAACATTACATAAGTAACAAATGCCCTTAGACAACTTAAACAATATTCTCATAAAAATAATTTTTGGTTTGTCATCATGTGATGTGTCTTACCATAATACCATTTGGACTTTTTTTCTTATAACAAATTTTTCTTAATAACTATGTCATAGTAAGTATTTTTTAAAGCTATGGTAAAAAAAATAAAACATAAATTAAAAAAAATGGATGCGTGTACTTATGTACGCGCGTGAGAAGTTATACTTCTTTGGCATCATTAAAAAATAGTTTTTAATTGCATGCAAATAATTAATTACAATAAAATAATAGAAGGATTGGAAAAGGATAATCAACAAAGTTCAGTTTAAATTTGAAAAATTAAATAAATAAATATTTATTTTCTTACATTAAGTCTAACATAAATTGTCTTATTATTTGAATTGTATTTTTAATTAAATGATGTCCACTTCCATAGTATCTTCCGGTAATGTCTGAATCGGAACTTCAGTTATCAGTGGCTTATGATAACTAAAATATGATACGAAAAGTTTTGTATTAACAGCGATAAGATATCGTACAAATACAGCATCTATGATAGTGATTATTTAATATTTTAAAAATAAATTTAACAATAAATTCAAAAATTGAATTTAAGATTGGTCATTTTTTAAATATTTTTATTGATTTCTTAATTTAATATTCACTTTTCATTTTTATCAAAAAATTTTCATTAAATTTATTTAGTTATTTTATAAATATTTATTATTTATTCAATTTAATAGCAAATATTAAAAATTAATATTATAATTTGATGTTCAATTTTAATTTTTATCACAAACTATTTATTAAATGTTTTATTAAATTTATTTCTTTATTTTGTAAATATTAAATAACCAATAATAAGTATTTAACATTAATAATTTAATAATATTTAGTGTTAATTATATTAAACAAAAGTATTTTAATTTATATCAATAAATAATACATACGGATAGTTAACCTCAATTATATTGGAGCACTTGAAAAAGTATATAAGCACAATTTTTTCACTAATATTCACAAATAGTAAGTAATATCAATCAAAATATTCAATTTAAATCACTACTGAATATAAGTTATTAGCACGTATATAATTTGCACTGATACGAAACACGTGTTTTCAATACAAAAATACTAGAATAAATAACTTGAACATAGATACAGTGTATAGATGCACTATAGTGCATAATGCCCTTATAGTGGGGATAAAAAAATCCCACGATCTGGCTGCACTGCATAGGTTTACTATGTTGATAGCACTGTTTACAAGACTTATGAAAAATTTAGCAGCTAACTTTATACTGTCGCTTTTTTCTGTCGGTGTGCGCGCGCATCGTAAAAATTCTACTTCCTTACATGGTAACTGATGATTTAAAATGTATTTTAGCTTTTTTCGCGAGAACCGTCGGAGGAGATGTCTTGGTAATCGAGCTTCCGGTTCGCTAGATACTTCCTTACATGGTAACTGATGATTTAAAATGTATTTTAGCTTTTTCCGCAAAAACCGTCAGAGAAGATGTCTTGGTAATCGAGCTTCCGGTTTGCTAGATACCTCCTTACATGGTAACTGATGATTTAAAATGTATTTTAGCTTTTTTCGCGAGAACCGTCGGAGGAGATGTCTTGGTAGTCAAGCTTCCGATTTGCTAGATACCTCCTTACATGGCAACTTATAATTTAAAATGTATTTTAGCTTTTTCCGCAAAAACCGTCGGAGAAGATGTCTTGGTAGTCGAATCTCCGGTATCCTCAATACCTCCTTTTGGATAAGAAATTCTCAGAGCCGCTGGGAGTTCTTGTTAATTCTCAAAAAATAATGATTATTTATTTTTAGAGATTTCCATTTTTAGAGATTTCCATTCTTACAGGTATATTTCTTCAGATTTTCATTTCTACAGATTTACTTTAATATAGATTCACTTTTTATTGATGGCCATTAATATGAATTTCAATTTTTTTAACTTTTTAAAAATATTGAATTCCATTTCTGCGAAATTCCATAAAATCGTTCTGACGTTTATTCATATGTTTGTTAATTAATAATTCTTTATCTATTAATTGCCGTAAATATTATAGTACAAACGCAATTTTTTCCGTAAATTAAATTATACATAATGTGAGAATTATTTTTATTCAAACGGACTATTCAAAAGATATCCATTTATACAAATTATTTTTTTTATTAATTTCTTAATTTATAAGTTTCTAATTACACAAAAGTTTATTTATTTTTTTAGATTTTTTTAATTTATTCCAAATTATCATATTTCCAGTAAAACAAATTTTTAAAATTTGAGATTTATTTTTTTTTAGTTGGCCAAACTTACAGGTTTACTAATGAGCCTTTTTTTTTTTTTACGTGTTTCTATTTATAATTTTTTACTTTTTTACGGAAGTACTTCTATACTTTTTTCCTTTTACATTGAAGTAAATTTTTTTAAATTTCAAAATAAATATCTTCAGATTTCCATAAATTCATTTTCCCATTACTACAAAGGCAACACTGACCAGGAGGAATTAATGTCACCTATAGTATAATTTGATGTTCAATTTTAATTTTTATCACAAACTTTTTATTAAATGTTCTATTAAGGTAGTACTATCGGTTTTAGAATTGACGTTCAGAATTTAATGAAATTTGGCAAATTGGTACTTTATAATATCATAATTAAGCAGTAAAATTTTTGGAAGCCTGGTGAGTCCTGAAAAAAGATATTAATATTTACATATTTTTGCCTTTACCATTGATCCTTATGGAAAATCACAGACTTTATTTTATTTCACAAAACTGGACGTTCAGATTCTAATAAAAATTAAGACAACCAGAGAAAATAACATCTAGAACATATTTTATAACAATCAGTATGGTTTCCGAGTATGTGAGAATATTTATTGATAAAAACCATTAAAAATTTATCTCTGTCTCTCTTTCTTCAACGTGATTGAGTATAGGGAAATTACTACGTTAATCAAATAAGGTTAGGCTTTGGGATTTGACTCTTATGGTAACGATAGTACTACCTTAAATTTGTTTCTTTATTTTGTAAATATTAAATAACCAATCATAAGTATTTATCATCAATTATTTAATAATATTTAGTGTTAATTATATTAAATAAAAGTATTTTAATTTATATCAATAAATAATACATACGGGTAGTTAACCTCAATTATATTGGAGCACTTGAAAAAGTATATAAGCACAATTTTTTTCACTAATATTCACAAATAGTAAGTAATATCAATCAAAATATTCAATTTAAATCACTACTGAATATAATTTATTAGCACATATATAATTCGCACTTGTATGAAACTAAAACACGTGTTGTGAATGTATAAACTAGAAACATGTTGATAAATATTATAAATATGAAAACAGTGATCAGAGGTGACGAGCGTACCAACATGCGCGACTAATATCGAGGTTCAATTTCTATTTTGTTGGTAGCTTTTTTTTCGAGACTTAATGAGCGGTTAAGCAGACAGCTTCATACTGTTAATTTTGTGCCACAGATGCGCGCGCATCTTAAAATTTCATTCTCATCATTTTTTCATAACGCGCCTAAAGAAGTATAACTTCAAAAAAAAAAAACATAGAAGCCATTTTGTATAAGTTAGGGGAGTATAAAACTTAATTAAAGGAGCGTAATGGTAGGTGCGTGGGACTACTTACAGCCCTCGTGGAAATAATTCTCTGCAAAACTCTTCAAAAGTCAAATTTTCCCTGCAATTTCAGAATTTCTCAAAGAGTTATTAAGACTTGATAAGACTTATTCAGTTTTACAGGAAAAGAAGCGAATATTTCTTTTCAAAAAAATTACTTATCAGAATTAGAGAAAATTGAAAATAAAACTATAAAAAGAATTAATGCATGTTTTAAAAAAATTTTTTTCAAATAATATTTTCATCACGAAAATACTTTGATGGGCATCGAATCACTCATAGTTGAGCAAGTCAAAACATCAACAGCAAATAAAGTGCACTTGATGTTGGAAACAGATACTACTCAAAGAGTAAATCCAATCGGTATTCAATTTGGACTATCAAATATTAAAGTCAACTTTCTAGGTAGGAAAGAATTCTCTATCCACACGCCATCTGCTGGATGGTGGACAACGATGGAAATCTTTATTTAAATTTTAAGTTATCGACGTGGTCTTTAATTCGCCCGGGAATATTGAAATACTCAACTTTATCAACGAGAATTTGTATGATGAGGAAAATGGAATTAAATGAATATAAATTAAATAAACAATTGAACGAAATTGGTTTAACTGAATTGAAATATATATTCACTAAGACTTTACAAAAATTGGAAAGCGAGGTGATGAGTCTGAGCTCGAATATTATTCTAATATTTTCTCAAAATGTCTAAGTCCGAATCATACCACTAGAAGTGGCGGGGGCGATTCTCCCTACCATCCGAGTATTCCGCTGTACCGGTCTTTTGGCAACGTTGATTGGTCCTTCTCCCTCTCACAGGGTCCTACCTGTTCTCCTATTCAGGTACTCGTCCTTTCCGACCGTTGTTGAACTACCTGGGCTCGCCAGCAGAGTTGTCCGAAATTTTCATCATCCTTGGGAATTTACCGGATTGAGTGGTTGAGCTGGACTCGTCATAAATGAGGGTCACAAATCGGCTCAGACTTTCTTCTCGCATTTTTTATACAACATTTTATATTTCTTAAGTAGAGAGCAATTAGGTAGTAAATTTATATTTTTATGGTTTAATCCTCTTTTCTAAATTATTATTCCTAGTCTATTGTATTGAATTTTCAGAGAGTACAAAATACATTTTAACAATAACCTTTTTCTAATACTTAAAAGTCTAAACCTAGGTTGTGGGGTTTTCCCAAAAGTTTTCTTATAATTATAAATTTAAATTTAATGTTAAGTTTCGCGCTATCAAAGGGGTATCATCAGTGCTCGTGTGGTTGCGCCAGTCACGATTCAACTAAACCGTGATATGACATCACACCTGTCAAGGTTGTAACAGGGTAAAATTACCCTAAATCGGTAAGTCGCCGGACATCGATAATTATTCGACGCAGCACTGGCGTGTCTCGATCTTCGGGCCTAAAGAGAGAATAGGAGGGGGTAGTTTTGGGTTATTATAGGTGAGCTGTGCAGTGGAAAAGGGAGAAGTAGTGTGACCGTCAAAGAGAGTGCCACGGAATATCAAGAAGGACCGATCCCCGGAGTAGTAACGAGCCGAAAGAAGCCAACTACAACTAGGACTTCTTCCTCAAGCAGTGAGTTAGGTCATCGTTTTATTCGTCAAGGTATCAATAATTACTCTGTGGGAAAAAAGTGGACCGCGGTTTACCTAATACTCGGTTACTTCTCCTTTTAATTTATTAATTTGATCGTTTAATCGACAATTATTTAATTAATCAGAATTTGATAATATTCGTTAGTTTGAACTGAGTGATTTTCATGGGGATCTATACCCGAAAGTTATTCAGTCGACCTTGAGGGATAAATTCTTTCAATATTCTCAGTGAGAAATTTTAATTAACTAAAATTAATCCATTATATTTATTTAACATCGGAACTCGTTTTATTAATTTTATAATTTCATAAACAATTAATTCGGAAAAAACGAATGATTGTAATTTTGTGCTTGAGAAAAAAAAAACGACAAGTGTTTTTTCACGGATTTTTGATCGAGCGTCAGTAGAATTTTACGTTGCAGTCAATCCGATATACCCAAGGTCAAAACAACCAAACTAACGAATGTTCTAGCATCTAATTTTGAGTACGTCGACTTTTGTCGATTTTTGTGAGTGAAATTTTCATATGGAATTTTTGTCAAAATTTTTATTAGGAATTATTAGTTGAATTTATTTTATACTGCGGAATATTTAATCACATGTTAATTAATTAATTTGAACTTAAGTTCGTGAAATTTAGACAATTTAAAATTACATTTATTACTGAAAATTAATAATTAACAACGTGGATATTAAGTTCAGGAATTAGTTATTTGATGTTGAAGAATTTCACTAATAATTTTGGCTATAATTAATTAACAATTTTGAATTTGATTATCAAGATTATTATTGTGATTAAGTTAATTATCAAAAATAATTCTGTAAATTCAAGGACAGAACAATTTTTATGTCGGCAGATTATTAAGACCTCTGTCGTCATATTTTAATCTATTAATACAAGATACGAAGACTTCTTGTTATTAAATATTTATTGTTGTATTATTAAGACCACGGCAATAAATTAGTTAGGAATTTTAATCTATTAAATCAAAAAATAAATTAGCACTCGGAATTTGAGAATTTGAGAATATAAGTTTAAAGTTACTTCAGAATTAGTTTGTTAAATTGGAAATATTGGTTTGGTAAATTACTGATGACTGAATATTTTAATTTGGAAATTTTAAAGTAAATTAATTTATTGAAAATTGTCGTTTATTTTTAAAAATAAAATTAATAAATTATAATTCAATTTAGCAAAGTGTGGGTTATGTGTGTGATGATTTGTACGGATAATGTGTGATAGAGAGTGTTAATAGTGTTAAGTTTGGTAGTCCGGTGGACTTATAATTTTAAGCTTAGTTTTAGGACAGGTGTGGGAGACCGTTTGTTAGAAAAAGCCGGTCCAGTCATCGTATCGTCGTTTGGAAAGGTTCGTTTGTAAATATCGTTTATCTCGCAGTTTATTCTCCGCTAGTGAGCGCTAAAAATTGTTCAATTTGTTATTTTTTATTGTTAATAAATATCGATATATTGTTAATTAAATTTTTATTATTCAACAGCACCTTCCTCCACTCTCTCTACCCTAAGATAAGTTATTCTGCTCTGGACCGGTTCTAGGAATGTGATAATGAACATGGTGGCGTCCTAATAATTATTGTATTTTGTTGTTAAATTTTCAGTTTCTTTATTAATTGAATAGGGGCCAATTGGACAGAAAAGCAAAACTGTTACAAGGTTGTTGATGTCACAGTCTGGAAAAGCAGTTGAGTATGACCATTTGTCTTTGGGATATGGCATATGACTGGTATATTATAATGTTCTGAATAAGTCCCAGTCTATCAAGATTTGTGAAAAGTTCTGGCGGAGAGTAGTTGCTCTTAGCCATTCGTAGAACCGTGATATAATCTTCTACCTTCAGTTTATTAAGTAGGTCGTTATTTATTTGATATGCATTGCTGAAATAATTTCTTATAAGCGATATTTGATGAAAATTTGTGTATTGCGTGTACTGTTGAATGTCGAGTTCTAAAGCCGAATTGATTGTCTGGGATCAACTTATTGTTGTCTGTATGTGTAGTGATCTGGATTTTAATTAGTTTTTTAAATATAGTTTGCTTATATTCACTGTAAGGCTTATTGGACGGTAACTTGCTGGGTTTGAAGTGTCTTTATTTTTCTTTTTAATTGGAATGACCTTTGCAACTTTCCATCTGGGTGGATAATACGAGTGATTGAGACAATTATTAAAAAGAACAGTGTACTCTTTGACAAAGGTTGTTGGTAAATTCTTCAGGACAATAATCGAGATGTTGTCCAAACCGCTGGAGTTTTTATTTCTAGTCTTCTTGAGTAGTATTTCAACTTCTATATATGAGTGCAGAAACTTAGCCTCGTTTTTATTTTGGACTGTATAGTAGGCTAGATTGTTACGACTAAATGTTGTATGAGTAAGATTCTTCTGTACAGAATTCTACTCTTGATATCATTCGCTGCTGTGTTTGCTAGGATCTTGGTCATCGTTCCGATATTGATGTACTTTGGGGAGTTTATAGATTCGAAATATTTCCTGATAATATTTAACTTAGCTGTAGAAAAGGTGATGAAATGCTTACCATCCTTTTCTGTAGTCTGTGGATCATTGATACTTTCCTTGGTGAGAAGAGGACTATTTTTGATAACCATGGCGGATTCGTAGTCACGATAAAATGATCGTGAAATGACAGTGAATGCACCGTGAATTCACAGTGTCGATAAATGATCGTCGCTTGACTATCGAACGACCGTCGTTTGACAGTGACTGACGAGTATCGTTGTGAAAATTTTTCACTGTTACTTTATGATTTTTATTCTGTATAGTTATTATACTTCACTCTTCGAAAAACCAAATTTTTATTTGGTTTCCTCGATTTTTTACCTAAGCAAAAATCGTAGATCGTCAATCGATCGTCTGTCATTTGACAGTCATTCGAAAACATATAAATTGTCAAAAAACTGTAACTCGGAGGTGGATGCACAATCGCTACCATTAATGCCTGCCCGGGAAAAAATGATCAGACATAAACAGGCATGAGTCTTCAGACCTGGTCAGGCATGGTCAGTTCTGATCAGATCTGTTCATGTCTGACTCGATCAGGTCCAAAAAAAAAGTTGTACATGTGGGGATTCGAACCGTAGACGCCGCGCTCTCCACACTGTTACTTTACCTCTTGACCATATATCTTATCTTTACTTTAGAGGTATCTTTCAAACTACTTCAAGTAATTTTAATTTCATACATCACTTATCTTTACAGTTAAGGAAGTTAACTACCCGGGAAAAAATGATCAGACCTGACCATGCCTGATCAGACCTGTCCATACTTGTTCATGTCTGCCCGGGAAAAAATGATCAGACCTGATCAGACATGAACAGGTATGAGTCTTCAGGCCTGATCAGGCATGAAAAATGACCATGCCTGACCAGACCTGGTCAGGCCTGGGCAGGCATGGTCGGGTCTGATCAGATCTGTTCATGTCTGACTCGATCAGGTCCAAAAAAAAAAGTTGTACCTGTGGGGATTCGAATTGTAGATGCCGCGCTCTCCACACTGTTACTTTACCTCTTGACCATATATCTTATCTTTACTTTAGAGGTATCTTTCAAACTACTTCAAGTAATTTAAATTTCATACATGACTTATCTTTACAGTTAAGGAAGTTAACTATGCCTAGTTTATTAATTATTAATAATTCATTATATATCAGAGTTATTTTTTTAAAACGGCAATGTATTTTTTTCGCTCTATTAACATGTAGCTCTATGCACAGTAATAAAAAAAAATTTCTTTAAGGTTTATTCCAGAATTATAATTTTGTTGTTTGCTTTTAATTAAAAATTTTTTTTTTTTTATTCAAAACGTATAAGTAACTAAGAATTATCTGTGTGTTCTACAATTCAGCAATCTTTCATACTACAGCAATGAACCAAGGCGTAGCTTAAGATAATAACAGACACCTTGAAAGGACTTATCGATCATACATGAACAGGCCTGATCAGGTCCAATTTCAGACCCGATCATACATGAACAGGCCTGATCAGGTCCAATTTCAGACCCGATCATACATGAACAGGCCTGATCAGGTCCAATTTCAGACCCGATCATACATGAACAGGCCTGATCAGGTCCAATTTCAGACCCGATCATACATGAACAGGCCTGATCAGGTCCAATTTCATTCCTGATCATACATGAACAGGCATGGTCAGGTCTGATCATTTTTTCCCAGGGCATAACTAATGTTTGCATCATAAAATCACCGTATATATGTGATAAATTTATAGTAGACATCGTTCACAACGGTATCCGATGCTGACTGACAAATCGCTCAAATAAAACGAATCTTATACGGTGAAACGACCGCAAATTCACCGCCGAAACCGTTAGGGAATGGTCAAATTATCAACTGGGAAGAATATAGCCGAGTCTCTGTAATTGATACTTTTTTAGCTTTGGCAGTTCAAGCCGTTTCTGATTTTGGAAATTCTTTTGTTAATTTTATGTTAAGATTTTTGATTATTTGGTTGAGTCTATTTTTAACTTGCCGCCAAAAATCTCAGATTTTGAAAAATCGGGAAGTTATTGTTTTCACCCCGTTTTACAAAAATCGAGTTTTCATCCGATCTCGACGTTTTGAGGTCCTGGGAAGCTTCCCTGACTATTCCTGCGATGGTGTCTGTCTTTCTGTCGGTCTGTGTGTGTGAGAAGTGTACTTCTGTCAGACTTTTAAGCTCGAAGAGCTCAAAATAACACATAAATTGTATTTTTGAGCTCGAAGAGCTCAAAAACCTCATTAGTGCAGCTTTATTCACCTAGGAATGGAATTAGCGGGAAGTTGCACGGATGGCCTTCAGGGTCTACCGTATTCCTAATTTTTTTCTTGTTGGTTGGTGGTTCTAAATTTTATGGAATTAATTTTGATTTTATTGCTTGTAATTTTTTAATTGTTTTGTTGACATATTTTAAGCAACCTTTTCTGGTATCAGTTTCAACTTTCGGGACAATTTTATTGATGAAGGTCGTGATTTTCTGTTCTAAATTTAAGATATGAGTATCTATTTGACTAATTTTAGGATTTCTGTGTGACGGAATTTGATTCTTATGATAGATTCTATCTACATAGGCGAAATACCACTGACTTATCACCAGATCTCCGAAATTATTCGACCGATTCATTTAAAATTTGGCATAGGTACTCCTTTTTTACCGTAGACAAGAGATAAAAACGGATTTTACGCAATTCCTAGCCAAAATGGATTTTTCGTCTCACATCACGTATGCTACCTCCTCCCCTTCCTCTCATTCTTCCCCTCCCCTCCCGTGAACCATCAGTGGCACCCATCAATTATAGAACTCAACCCCACCCTCCTCCCCACAGCCACCCACGCTAATCAACCGTTGCCATGGTTACCGATGCTATAATAACTCTCAAAATAAATAAATTGTAATAACGAATTCGGTTGTCAACTAAATTCAGAAGAATGATTACAATAAAAGTAGAAAAGTACTTAATACTAATATTCTATACGATGTTAGGCAAATACATTTTGATTTCAAATTTTATCGATTGATTGTTGGGACAGTAGCAATTTATAATCATACTTTTTTAAAGCAAGAATAACTAAATCGTTAATAACTGAAGTAGCTAACATGTATTGTAATGATCATGAAGGGTGAACTACATTATATCATAACACAGCTAAATATAACATAAATATTATTAAGTTGATATTGCTAAATCATTACTGATTTTAATGATTAAAATGGTAAATTGTGTC
This sequence comes from Cotesia vestalis, assembly GCA_000956155.1. Classification (NCBI taxonomy): domain Eukaryota; kingdom Metazoa; phylum Arthropoda; class Insecta; order Hymenoptera; family Braconidae; genus Cotesia; species Cotesia vestalis. Next base: position 1,286 of record JZSA01006894.1, on the reverse strand, counting down.
TGATGCATCTTCTCTAAAATATCACAATGATATCGTTAAATTATCATAAAAAAGATGTGATGTCATGGGACACCAGGTAGGAACGAAGTTCCTTCATATAATGTAGAATCGACACAATTTGCAAAAAAAAAATCGTGCTCAATTTTTTGTAGGTTTTCTTGATTTTTTTCTTTTAAATTTTGCTGATTAGTTTTTATTTAAGTATAGAAAAGTATTTAGGAAATTCAGTATTGAAGGAAATAATAAATTACGAAAAATAAAAAAAAACCGTAACCCTGGCGGTTCCGGCAATACGGTGAAAGCACAGTCGATTAACGGTTGTTTCACGGTCGTTTCACCGTATAAAGTCCGTTGTTACCGAGCGAGTTGTCAGTCTGCATCGGATACAGTTGTGAACGATATTCACTGTGAATTAACAAAATATATACGGTGCAAACGCAAGTGAATCTACGATGTTATGACCGACACCGTACGCTCAATATACTGTCGAAATACGGTGATTTTACGCTACTGTCACGGACAATAAAATAAAAAAAATACTTCGGACAGTCTAAACCGGGACTCGAACCCGGTTCATCTGGTCGCGCGCCCGAAACTTTACCAGTTAGGCTATCTGCGACGTTACTCGTAATGTTAGATTCAGTGACATCATAAGGTGTCAAAACCAAGTCATTTTTTGATTATACAGATAAAAATAGCTTAAATAAAGCTATATTTTTTCCATGACTTCATAATAATAATCGTAATAAATAATTAAAATTTTTTATGATTACGAAATTCTTAATTTCGAAATTACGGTGAAATTATTAACTGTATAAAAAAAGATCTGGAAAAGAAATTGCTAAAAAAAAGTATCTCATCATAATTTTTCTTGATAACAAATAATTTTTCCGTAATTTCGAAATTAAAGTTTTCATCTAAAAAAAAAAAAAAAAACTCAAATCATTAATAAAGAATTCAAATTTTGGAATTACGGTGAAAATATTTAACGAGCGGAAAATATGTTTATAGTTAAGTTGAAACTAAATTATAATTTATTAAACAATATTGATTATTATATTTTTCACAATCAAAAAGTATTATAGTTTCTCATTTAAAACTATATATAATATAATAAATTCTATATAATAAATTCTATTAACGCAAACTAATCAAGTGGAATCATTTTATTATTGCAATGCCTTTATGTAACTCTAAATATATAGTATGTGTTAGTAATAATAATAATAATAATAATAATAATAATAATAATAATAATAATAATAATAATAATAATAATAATATTA
>JZSA01006893.1:0-12579 GCA_000956155.1 Cotesia vestalis | reverse complement strand
CTATCGACTTCAAATTTGGTAGGAATCTTCTGTGATGTAAAAATAATTTGTAAACGAATTTTGCGATATCTCATACCTACAGGGGGTAGCGAGGGTGGGTATTAACAATTAAAATTTTCAATTTTCAAGCTATAGCTCCTATTGACTCCAACTTTATTAGGAATCTTCTGTAACTGATGTAAAAGTAATTTATTAATAAATTTTACGAAATACCACCCCACAGGGGGTTGCGGGGTAGGTATTAACAATGAAAATTTTTAATTTTCAAACTATAGCTTTTACAGACTCCAAATTTGGTAGGAATTTTCTATCAGTGCAAAAATAATTTATAAACGAATTTTACGATAGCTCACGCCACAAGGGACTGCGGGGGTGGGTGTTAACAATAAAAATTTTTAATTTCCAAGCTATAGCGCCTACAGACTCTAAATTTGGTAGAAATCTTCTATATGTGATGTAGAAATGATTCATAAACGAATTTTACTATATCCCACCCTAAAAAAGATTGCAGGGGCGTTAACAATGAAAAATTCCAATGAACAAATTCCAATAACAATGAAAAGTTTGTAATATAGCTCTTATAGACTTCAAATTTGGTAGGAACCTTCTATATTTGACATAGAAATAATCTACCAGCGGATTTTACGACGAATTACCCCCAACAAGGACTGCGGGGGTGTGTGTTAACAATAAAAAATCTTAAGTTACAAAACCTAGCTTTTAAAAGGGCGCATTTACAAGTCTGCCATAAACAACTCTACCGAAATTACAGCTCTATCCGGGTCAACACTACCATTACAATTTTACCACAAAAAAACTTTAATTGTAGAAGTTTTCAAGAATTTACTTCATCATATCACTAATTTACTTATTTTATTTTTGGTGGGAATATCGATATGTTCCATTTACTCAACATTTTTATCTCATAATGTGACCAAAATTTTTTTTTATTCCAAAATATCAGCAAGATTCTTATAGTTGTACGCCTTATTGAGAAGTTCTGCAATGATTCCAAAACTCGTTAATACTTATATTGCTTATATTGTCCACGATTAAATCATTGGTATTTATACTCTAATTATTAATTTATATACCATTAATTGGTCAACAAAAATCAATCTTCGATTTGTCGATTGCCATATACTAAATTTAAAAAAAAAATTTTTTTACAATGATTAAAAAAAATTACCCTGGCGGATTCGTGGTCACGGTAAAATGATCGTGAAACGACGGTGAAAGCACCGTCAATTCACAGTGTAGACAAATTATCGTCGAATAACCGTCACTTGGCTGTCGAACGACCGTCGTTTGACAGTGAACGATGAGTATAGTTGTGAACAATTTTCATTGTTACTTTATGATTTTTATTCTGTATAGTTGTCATACTTCACTCTTCGAAAAATCAAATTTTCACTTGACTTTTCCGATTTTTTACCTAAGTAAAAATCGTAGATCATCGATCGATCGTCTGTCATTGCACGGTAGTTTGTAAGTGAAACGACCGTGAAACGAGCGTATAATGTCGGTAAGTCAGGAATGTTTTACTAGTCAACAATGAAAAAGTGCTGACAATATTTTATTTTTTTTTATTTCAGTAAAAATACTCAAAGTGTATAAAAAGATAGGTAAATGAGAAATTCTCAGTAAATAATCAAGATGAAAAATTTGAAAAAAATATTAAATTATTGTAATTTTGTTTATTTTAAAGTAAAATCATAAAAAATTAATCAGACTATAGGCAATCAACAGAGATCCATCATTTCAATACTTTTCAGAAGAGTTTATAGTTTACAAGGGTTGAATTTTTTTCATAGTTTTATATGAGAAACTATAATACTTTTTGATTGTGAAAAATATAATAATAAATATTGTTTAATAAATTATAATTTAATTTCAAAAAAAAAAAAAAAGTCGAGTTGAGATGTAAGTATGTATAACTGTACAAATTATAGTTAAAGTGTAAAATATTATAAATATAAAGTATATATGGTATAAATAAATATATACTTTAAATAAATGATAAAGATAAATATATGAATTTTTATTAATATAATATATATAAAAATATAAATAAATAAATATATTAATAGCTAAATATTGAATAGTGATCTGTTGAAAAAATTGTCTAAGTAATCATTAATACAGTAATTTTAAAAAGCTAATCAAAAATTAATTTTAACTGCACTATTAAGTTAAATTTTTCACTGTAATATAGAAAATTTAATTGTAAGAGAATTTTTGGAACTCTAAATTTTTATTTTAAGAAATTTTGTTTTTTTAAAAAAAACAAAATTTTTTTTTTAAGTAAATTTTTGGTTTTTTTAATTATTAAAAAATCATTTATTTTTATCAATTGCAATGCAATAATTTTGAGTGAAATTAATATATTAATTATGATTTAATCATTTTTAAGCAGTTCCTTTAATTTAAATTGTTAAAAATTCTCTGAACATTTAAAAATAAAAAAATAAAAAAAACATATCTGATTTTTCTCTAGTTGATAAATAAAAATAAAAAGGATAATAATCTTGCGAATTGTTTTAGTATAAATAAATAATAAATAATAATAAAATAAATAAAATAAAATTATATCACTTCGTTTATCTATACATATTGTATAAAGGCATCTGTACTTCATTATTATTATTATTAATTATGAAAATTAAAATATTACACTAAAGTTATTAATTGTTATTATTATTCCAATTTATTTTACGCAAAAAAATAAACTGTAATAAATATTAGTCAATTTATATTAACACTGAAGTTTACCGACAATAAAAATTTTTTAGGAATTTTTTAATAATTAAATTATTAATAAAAAAAATTAATTAAAAAATTCCACGTGTGAAATTTAATAAAAACTATAAGTGAAAATTTTTTAAAGGATTTTTTTATTGTAATTTTTTTGTTATTAAAATTTTTTAAATTGTTGTCAGCTAACTTCAGTGTCACGATTTATATTTATTTTTTTTTTAATTTACACCTTAAATAAAAAAAAATAATAATTTATAACACAATTAGCAAATAAAACGCGTAAAATACGCTGTAATTTATTTAAAAAATTTTTTTTTCATATAATTTGGCTTTTACTTACATATATAATTTTATTTATATTTACCCTAACTAATTTAATTAATTACACCAATTACAAAAAATTAATTGCCGCATTAAATTATTTTTTTCTAAATTTTTTAATATTGACTTTAAAAAAATTAAAAAAAAAAAACAAATTTATATTAATTATGATATATTATTATTATATTAACATTTATAAGTCTAGTTGTATAATTAATTACAAAAGAATTAATCACTTATTGTAATATCAATGATAATTGGTATTTATTTATTTATAACTCGTTGGAATTATCAGCGAGCTTTTTTTCTCAAGGCTAAATTTTCTTCAGTTCCAACAGAAAATATCATTAATTATTTTACCAAAAAAAATATAAAATATATAATATATATAATAAATGATTTTAAAAATGTTTTACGTAATGTAAACTCCTAATTGCAGTGCGCTTTGCAGTAAGACTTTTATTCCGGGCATGAAGGAGGCGATTTGACTAAAGTCTGGCCCTGATACTAATTGCGTGTGTACTGCCAGTCCGTTTTGGTAATTACCCGACTGGATCATTTGGGATATTTGGTGAAGTCCTTGTAAAGTATTTTGCGAAAGCTGGAAAAAAATTTTTTTTTTTTTATTTTAAATTTGTTAGTAAGTTAATTTTGGATGTCACAATAAAAGAATTGTTAATAAAATTATTCGTTATCCCTTTGTTTTTTAAAACAGAATGAATCTTTCGATTATAATTTCTTGATTTTATCAATTAAAAGTACAGAATTGAATGTTATGAATATAAATATTTATCATCAAAGTTTGTTGAGCTGTTCCTGAAAGCAGATTTCTAATCGCTATTGTTGTTGTAACCAAATAGTTATTAATATTAATTACTTATACACTAGTGACTAAAATTAAGGATATAAAAAAAAATTCCAAATGTTTGGGTGATTCTTCAACAGGCTGTAACTCGGAAGAAAATGGTCGAACAGTAAAAATAAAAAAAAGACAAATTGTTTTCATGATCAGTATATTATTTTTTTTCTTTTTTTTATTTATATTAATCAACATGATTGTTTAGTATAAATAGCAAATCTTTATCGTATTGAAAACAGCGGCGGCGTACAGTTATCAATTTTTCTACAATGGAATTTTCATTGTCTTCTGCTGTTATAGCTAATGATAATGCCTCTGGACAAATTTCTAATGGTTTTTCATTCATAGTTATTGCATCAATCATTCTTTTCATATTATCTTGTTCTTTCTGCTTAAGAGATACAATATCTGGAAATTGGTCAATACATTCGAGCAGGTTTTTTGTCTTAATTACTTCTGGATCCTTCAGATGATTATCGACAGTGTTCCAGAAGTTAATTATATTTTTATTTCTTTCTTCTGTTTCTTTTGTTTTCTCACGACCGTCGTAGGTATTCTCTAATACTGCATCGAAATCCAATCTCGCATCTTCTGCAAGTGATTTAATTACACCTGTAAATAATCATTGGTTTTTACTATCGCATGTTATAATTTTTTTTTTCCTAGGTATTTTAATGAAGGGGGGGGGGTAGAGTACTAACAGAAATGCTGATTTTCGGGGACCAAAATACAGAAAATCGTAATTTTTTTTAAAGTAAACAACAAATTTCCAGCTGCTGTTGAAAATGAAAAATTTTTATTTTTTTGTGGGCAAAATGGGGTACTCCTAAAAGAAGCTTTTCTGTAAAATTATAATAAGTTTGGAAAAAGTAAAATGACTCAGTGTACATGTTTTGAAAATTTTTTTTTCGATAGAGTAATTATTTTGATCTTTTAACACTCGAATCGCCGAAATATTTTTAAGTATTTAGTGACAAGTCTTTCCAAAGTAAAACGAAATTTTTGGAAAATTAATATAAGTCGTGTTGAAAATATTAAGAGAATGTTGCAATAGTGATAAAAATCGTAATTATTTTTAAATGTTTCATAAAATAACTAAACTATCTACAATATAAAAAATATTTACTGATATATAATTTATTGAACATAAACGATCTTTTTTCATCGTAGACACTTCCCTTGATTCAGAATATCATTTTGCTCCAGAACCACTTCAATATTCGTCTTAAAATTTTTCGGCTTCGGGCAAATTTTTGTCTCTGGATAATGCACTTAGCTTGAAAAACTAAAACTGTGCAAGGAATATAACGAACTTCTAGTTGAAATACTATCTTTCCTTCAAGAAACTATTTATGACGATAAAAATTATTGAAGACAAAGCAAAAAGTCTCTTGAAATACAAAAATCTTTTAACCCAAGAAAAAATTTAATGGATCTACAATTATTACATCTAAAGCCTTTAAGATTATTTTCAGAAATGAAATTAATCTTTTTACCGAAAATACTTATTTGTAATCAGTAGCAAGAAACAGTGGTTTTAAGGAAAAAAAAGGGTTCAGTTTGAATACACCGAATTGTTCTACACTGATAAAAAGTTAACTTGACTGAAGAAAAAAAAAACTTGGGTCAATTTTCTTAAAAAAATCATTTTGAAGGAATTCATTATCTTGAGTACTGCAAAACTAATTTTTGAAGCAAAAACTTTCTTCATTTGAAATTTGTCTTCGGGCCAAGCTTACTTCTTTATCGGTGTAATTAATTCTTACATAAGTACTCAATAATTCAATGAAAAGTTATTAAAAATTGATTTTTTCGGTGAAAAATTATTAGTACTCCCGATAACATAACATCTTCTTAGAGTGCAAGACAAAGTTCAAATTTGTCTAACCATATAAGTAACACGTTGCAGAAAAAAAATCTTAACAAGTTTCGTGCTGAATATTGTGGATAAATTAATTTTTGCAAATCTGTCTACAATATTTTTTATTGTATAATTTTCACTGACATTAGTTGTAAAAAAATACAAAAAATAATAATATTTAAACTTACCAAGAAATAAATTATGACTTGGCCGCTGTTCTTTTATCACAGAATTAATTTTTTTATGGTATGACTCCAACTGGTTATCGGTCCTATTTTCAGTAATACGGTAAACTGATATTTGTTCAGGGCCTTCTGCTCGCAGCCATTGTTTTGCATAATAATCGAGATAACGGTCAAAAAATAATCCGAAATCTGTTTTACAATCATTTTTTATTTGATGAAACGTATTTACAATGTAGTCAGGTGGTAAAAGAGCCAAGTACTTTAATCTTCGTAGCACAACATAAATTTCTGGGTATTTATCACTTGTGATCGTTTTATCAATGATCTTATGATCATTAGCATTCTTCATCAACGCCTATAAATAATTAATGGTTATTAGTATTTATTATACCTTCACTGATAAAAAATTTAACTTGATTCAAGACAAAAAAATCTTGAACCATGATTACCATTTTGAACAAAATAATTTTCTTGAGTCAAGAGCAGAAATTCTTGAACTGAGAATAATTTCCTGACTCAAACAAATCATTTTCTTCAAAATGGTATTCTTGGTTTAAAATTTTTTTCTCTTGAATTAAGTTAAATTTTTTATCAGTGTTTGCTTATTTACAACTACATAAAAAAAATTGTTATCACATTTTTCTTCTCTCGTTTAACGACTTTACGTTGAAATTAATTGTAAATGAAACTGACAAGCAACAATTGGAGCAAGCATTATCAGAAAATTAACAACTAATCAATATATTACGATTTTTTTTATAACTTTGAATGTGCTTCTCTCTCAAGGAATGCAATTGTATTGACTTTAAGCTATGGCCGTATATGATGTAAATTTATTACTATTGTTATAATAACGATAATAATAATAATAACTATTATTATTAATTTTATTTCAATTTTTATTTTTATTTAATCTGAGGAAATAAATTCGTAAAATAAGATATAAAATCGAACGTTACTGACTTGAGCGTAATGAAAGTAACAAGTTCTTGTCTCGATTTGCGGAAATACCAATTTCAATGCATTTCGCAGTGCTAATTCATGATCAGACATACTGTATTTGGGCTTAAATTCTTCAAAATTATCAGCAATAAATTGAAAAATTTGTTGATAGCACCCCGTCGACTTATTCGTCATTAGAGCCCACATGAATGGAACAGCCTATAAAATTTGAAAGAATCATTTAACATAATCATTTACCGTTTATGGCAAGAGAAAAACCTTTTTTAGTTACCTTGTTAATTCCGTGATTATTGTTTATTTGTGCCATAATCGTTAGTAATTGACCTTTTTTTACGTGCAAGTTTGGAAATGCTTTAAATGTTGCGTCTACAAAAATTCTGTCAACATGTGAACTTACATGACGTATAAAATCATGGTCATAAATTAATACGTTTGTAGCTGATAAGAGTTCACCGTTAGTTGTTTTTGTTTGGATTGTCTCATGTTTTCCAATAAGTTGAAATTGTTTTAGTTTACCATATTTCAAATCTTTGTCAGATATTTCCAGAAATTTTCCGAAAGTATTTATTTCTTTTTTAGGAAGCTGTATGCTCGTCGAAACTGGGTTGTTTTTGTGGAGACTGCGCTGAACTTGCTTGCGGAGGGCTGCATTACGTGTCGATTGCGGTACTAGATTACTGAATTATAAAAGAAAAATGATTAAATTCTGTGGATTTTCATAAATTTTTACGATTTATAAAAATAAAATAAATAATTTCTAAATAATAACAATGCACTTACTTTGATTTTACAAAATTCATAATCTGCTTCGGTTTTATAAATGGAACGCTCGCTAATTTGTCAATTTGTTCTTTGCACATTTCTTTCTGTTGTTGTGAATGTTTGGGATCGTGATTGTGTCGATATTTTTTGCTGGGTTTAAACTTTCCGTTAATGTAGTATCCTCGTCCAAGGCACTTTTTAACTTTGTAATTATCTCGAATGCAATTCATGTATCTAAAAAGTTTATTGAATAAGAAAATACTTGATTATCGGGCTTTATCATAATTAAAATATCCATTAGAGAAAGACAAATTTTTTTATTTTCTATTGATTTATGTCAATAAAAAACATCAGATCTAAAAAATATCAAACGAGCATGCAACGGCGTTAATATTTGAGGTTTTCTTGTTGTCATACAGTACACATGAAAAATATAGTGATAAAATTTTTGATGAAATGGATGTTTGATAACATACATGTGTATTATTTCATGTAGGAATCTAAAAAAATATCAGTACATGATGAATGATGTACACAAAACGAAAAAACAATTAATCTGATTCGAAAAAAAATTCTTCAATCAAGAAAATCATTTTGAAGAGTCTCATTCAAAGATAAGATAAAAAAATAATTGACGTCCCGATTTTTTGAGCTTGCAATGTTCGAAAATCGTCCAACTCGTTGATTTTTGAGCTCTTTGAAGAGCTTAAATCAAGTTTAAAAATCTGAAAATTGTTTGAGATCAACATTTTTTCAAAATTGTTCAACAGCAATATTTTTTAAACACGTTCAATTTTGATCTTCCCCTTTCAACGCAATTTTGTAAGCATAAATAAATTAAGGTTGATCTCTTAGGATAACTAGAATATGTTTGAAAAGTTAACTGAATAAATTATACTTTTCTTTGCAACACTTTTGAATTGAAAGTAGATTCTCGTAACGAAAATAATACGATTTATTGACTAAATGGCTGATAATAGGGGTCTGGTCGATAGAAGAGTCACTTACCTTAAGTTTGATAGAGACAGAAATTACGATTAAAATTATTCACGATATAAAACGAGGATGATGAAATTGTTATTTTTAAAGTCTCTGATAGCTAAGAAAGAAGGGAATTCTCGGAAAAAGTTCTATATACTATTTGGGCATTTAACAACTAAATATCATGATTAAATCCGACAAAAAATTTAACGTTGTGTCCGTGTACCTAAGATTTACAAGATACGGAAAAAACTTAATGAAATAGCAGGGGGTTTTATCCTGTTGTTTCTGCTTCTGAGGATTGAAAAATACAAAAAAAAAATGTAAGAGTAGAGTTCACCACATTGTCTATGCATCCAACTATTGAATGAATCAAAAATACTATGTTAAATTTTTCCGTGGCCATTAATAATTATAAGCACGGATAGGATGTAGGATTCAACTCATAGGATTTCCTTGTCTCTAAAATCATGGTTTCCGTGTCTCTTAGTCCTTAGATCCAAGGACAGAAGCATAAAATGTCGATTCTACGCTGTTATCCATAGATCTAAGGACTAAGAGACACGGAATATTGTCCGTGGCTCTAATTATTAAGAGCCCCGGACAGGACTAATACAAGTCGTTTCATACTTCCTGTCCGTGGACCTAAGGGCTAAGAGACACGGAAAAAAATCAGCATAGACAATTCTCTGTTTCTGTCCGTGGACCTAAGGACTAAGAGAAACGGAATGAATCAACTCAGACAATTCTCTGTTTCTGTCCCTGGACCTAAGGACTAAGAGACACGGAATGTTGTCCGTGGCTCTAAGGATGAAGAGCCCCGGACAGGATTAATACAAGTCGTTTCATACTTCTGTCCGTGGACCTAAGGACTAAGAGAAACGGAATGAATCAACTCAGACAATTCTCTGTTTCTGTCCCTGGACCTAAGGACTAAGAGACACGGAATATTGTCCGTGGCTCTAAGGTTGAGAGACGGAAAAAACGAAGCCAAACAGATGATTTTTTACGTGTTATCCGTGTCTCTAATTTGAGTCACGAATTTTGTCGTCGAATAGTGTCTCTAGCAGTACCGTTTTTTAAATACTCTATAGTATGTAGCAATTTCCTGCATTGACCCAAGCGTGGACCAAGGAAGGTGCGCCGAAGCTGGGTTCCCCAGTACTGACCTAACCCAGCCCAGTCATTCAACTCTGTGAGCTTCTACATGGTTATCCGTTATTCTAAATTGCCTCCTTATTTTTTAGCAGTTAGAAGCAGTGATAATATAGAAAATTTCGGTTTTCACCTTATTAGCCGTGCCTTCAAGACTCATGAAGCATGGAAAAAATTAAAAGAGCGTAAGGAGTACACCATTGTCCGTGCTTCCACCTCCTCAGAAACGCGGACAAAGTTAAATAAGCGGATGACTCTATTGATGTTGTTTGTGATTTCGAGAATGAAAGGCACGGACAAAAATGAAAAAGCAGACAATTATTTTTTTTTATTTATTGCTATGATCAAATGCACTTTTATAAATCCTATGAGTTGAAAATATGACAATAAGTAAAGAATTCGAAATGACATCCATTCTGTCATCTGGAAACCAATTCGGTTGAATCATTTCTAAATTTTACATACTCGTGTAAATCATCGTAAAAACACTTAGAATTGCATCTGAAGATTCCAAAACCGCATTAACTTATCGAAGCTACAAGCAATAAAAATGAACACTAGTAATTTCCATCAATCTATAAAAATTTTTTATTCTTAGCTCGAATTAAAAAAATAACTTATTTAGTCGGTAAGAAAAGAAATTATACTATCAACAAGACTAGTTCGAGCCCCACAAAGTTTTATCCAGAGCTCATCTAGTTTTCCTTAAAACATCGTATCTCTTAGTGGAGTAAATCATATAGATGGTTTTAAAAGATAATTACAAAATTGTCGACAGAGTTGTCAAAATTAATCTACCAGCGCTTCCGTATTATTACGTCTAAATAAATATACCTGTGAATTAATGTAAATATAAATATAATTTCTCAATAAACACACGCACAAAGTCATAATTCATACAAGGAGCTGTCAACAAATAAAAACTTTACAAATAAAATTGTAGTTTTAACATTTGAGATTTATTTTATCAAACACTAGTAAAAATATTATTTACTATTCCCATAAAAATCAACATGTTAATTTTAATGAAGTTACCAATGATCAAATTTTTAGTTTATGTTAAATCGACTTAAATAGAACACAAAGATATATTATAAATATTAACTATTGGTACATGACTAAAAAAATATAAAAATAGTAAAAAGACTAAATTTTTTTTTAGCCTTGACAGTACCATAAATATGAAACTTACACCCTAAAGTGGGTTTCCTTTGACGCTTAGGTCTTCCATATATGTTGCTCTGAATTCCGATGTGTCCTGTTACATCCGATGATTTTAGTTCTCCCGTGTAAAATAGTTGCGGAATTCCTCCGGCGATCCCGCCGAAAATCCTGAAGAATTCATATTTTAACACAAATATGAATTCCAGAGAAATTCCAGATGACTTTCAGAGGAAATCCAGATGAATTCCAGATAAAATAATGCAAAATGATTTTATCAAAAAATTGTATTGTCAAAAATTGAAAGTTTATTCGGTCTAACTTAAGCCTAAAGTCCGCAGAGATTCCCGCAGAAATCCGCAGAGTGTCCACTTGGATTCTTTCGGATTCTCCGAAGGAAATTTAAGAAGCCTGTAACTAATCAATCCACGGAATTATATTTTGCCTATATTTTCGCCATATTTTTCCGAAATTTTCGCCATCTTGTGCCCATATTTTTTCAATATTTTTTCTATTTTTTGCCGATATTTTTGCCCATATTTTACTCATATTTTCGCCATATTTTGCGCATGTTATTTATATTTTTCCCATATTTTTTCCATATTTTCGTCATATTTTTTCCGTATTTGTGCCCATATTTTGTTCATATTTTGCCTAGATTTTGACCATATTTTTTCTATATTTTTGCCCATGTTTTTTCCACATTTTTCCCATTTTTTTTTTCATATTTTTCCTATATTCTGCCCATGTTTTTTTCTATATTTTTTTCGTATTTTTTTCATATTTTTGCCCATATTTTGCCTATGTTTCTTCCACATTTTTCCATATTTTTTCCATATTTTGGCCATATTTTTTTCCCATATTTGGCCCATATTTTCTCCATATTTTTTCTACACTCTGCCCATATTTTCGATATATGTTACCCATATTTTTTCCATATTTTCGCTATATATTCGCCAAATTTTTTCCATATTTTTCCATATTTTGCCCATCTCTTTTCCATATTTTTTTCCATATTTTTTCCATATTTGTTCCATATTCTCGCCATATTTTTTCCATATTTTGCCTATTTTTTTATTCATATTTTCGCCATATTTTTTTCATATGTTACCCATATTTTTTCCATATTTTTGCCATATTTTTGCCAATCTTTTTCCATATTTTTGCCCATATTTTGCCCGTATTTTTTCCATACTTTTTCCATAGTTTTTCCATATTCTTCCCATAGTTTTGCCCATAATTTGCGCATATTTTCGCTATATTTCCGCCATATTTTCGCCATATTTTTCCCATATTTTTGCAATCTTGTGCCCATATCTTTTCCTTATTTTCCCGTTATTTTCGCTCGTAATCTGCCCATATTTTCGCCATATTTTGCGGATATTTTTTATTTATTTTGCTTATATTTTTTCGATAATTTGACCATATTTTTTTCATATTTTTCCCATATTTTTCCCATATGTTACCCATATTTTTTCCATATTTTCGCCATATTCTTGCCAATCTTTTTCCATATTTTGCCCAAATTTTTTTCATATTTTTTGCATTTTTTTCCCATATTCTCGCCATATTTT
>JZSA01006892.1:0-10094 GCA_000956155.1 Cotesia vestalis | reverse complement strand
ATATGTATCGCGGAAGATATCAGGACATTTTTGAGTAAAAACGGCAGATTTGAGGACATTTGTTGTATTTCAAGACCGTCCTAAGATCCATTTTTGTTTAGAGATAGGTATCAGGACGTCCTGAAACCTGCCGAATGGCACATTTCAGGACATCGATGAAATCGTATAAGCTTGTACGTATATCTAAATGTATGTACATCTGCTATATGTATAATTAATAGATGGCATATTTCAGGACATTTGTGTTCTCGATTATTTTCACGACTACGTGTATAATAGAGCTTAAATTTTTCAGTAGATTTTGAAAAAATTAAAAAATAAAATTACTTTTTATGATATAATTTTTAAACGACTCTATTAATTAATTCTAAAAACTAATGAGCTTGTGACTTTTGAAACCTGGTTGATTGTGGCCAAGAACGTTAAAACCGATTGATTCATTCAAGAGATATTTTCGAAAAATTTGCGTAAGTTTGTATTATTTGATATATATATTTGAATTGATGATTATATGTTTCTTTCCTTATTAAAAAAATGTTCACAGTGTTTTTTTCAGTAACTTCTGAATTTTAAGTCCATTGTAATTGATATTATTATCAGTGAGACCTAACTAAATTTGTAAAGTTTATACATAAAAAATCTGGAAAACGGTTGACCCTAAAGGCTATCCCTTCAACTTCCCGATAATTTCATATATAATTGCTTAAAATTGCACTTATGCCGTTTTTAAGCTTTTCGAGCTAAGAAATATAAATCTAAAAAAATATAAAAAAAACAGTATTTTTTGAATTTTCAAACTGCAAAAATTTCTGAATAAATGAACTGATTTTCACGCGGTTGGCAGTATTTCACGTAGTTTTTTTCAATTCTACACTGAGAAGAAAAAATGTTTTACTTAATTAACAATTTCTTGGTTTAAGAAATTTGATAACCATCAAATATTTTATTACTATCGATTATTAATTTCTGAAGAGAAGAGCATCAATATTTATCTTTGGATAATAGATAAACAAGAGAATATCTTTATTTAAATTAAGTAAAAATTATTTCAATCAATTTAACAAGTTCTTGAGCTAAAAACACATACTCATAAAAATTTTTAAGAACGTAAATGCTTGTATTAAGAAAATTTCTAAAATAAAATTTTTTTTAATTACTATCAAATCAATATTTAGAAAAAGATAAATCTTCAAAAGAAATTTTTTTTTTACAACGTTAGTTGTTAGCTTTTTTTTTTTTTTTTTCAAAAATTCACTATTTCGAAGATCATTAGACGTTGAATGGTGAATTCGTCAATTCATCAGTTTCTACTATTTTGTCACTTTATTTGGTAAACTGATCAACTTCATCAAAAAGCATTACTGAATCTTTTTGAGAGGAAGTTGAATTTTCTACAAATAATTTATGTTGGGGATAATTAAAATTCTCAGTAGTCGCTAATTATACGTATTATCATGAAAAGTATTGTGAAAATAAGTATTAATGATCAATACTGAATTGCAAAAATTAAATGTAAATTCTTCAAGACTAATCAACGTTCAAGGAAAATTGAACATGAACAGGTTAAGTCTAGAAAAAATTTACAATTAAGTTTTATTTGTAAAACATTTAAGTTTGTGAAGTTTATCTACTCAAGAAAATAAAATTTTTGTAATAGAATTTATTTATTCAACTCATGTATACAATATCTATTGATACATATGTGAATTATTTTCTGCACAATTACATTAGAATCAAATGATAATTTTCAATAAAGAATATCTTCATCACAAATGGATTTAATTAACAAATATTGGAATACTTAAATTATTTTTCACTTTTTTGGCTTATTTCTTAAAGCAGAATTTGAATAAGAGTAATCATAAAAATGTAGAAAAATAAAATACATTTGTAATGGCAAATCAATTCAGTGACTCTCATCACTGATAACATCATTTAAAATCTATAAATTGATAAATATTATGCAATATTATTAAACTTATTAGAATAAATTTGTTATGTTGAAAAGAATAACGTTTAAAGTAGAAAAATTTTTGTAACAATCTATTTAATTTAATTAGAGAACAAAATATGAAACTTATAAGATTTTACGCATATTATAATTGAAGCTAAGTCGTTCATTCATTTCTACATAATTCTTTGAATATACTTTGAATATACTCAACTTCTAAGTTTTTTAGTACTTGATCATGTTTTTTAGCTTCATTACACGTTTGAGCTGAAGGTACACGGCGTTTATTTATATAAGAATTGAATATATATTTTATGTGTTGCTTAATTTTTAATCTATCGGTACTTTTTTTCATTTTTTTAGAATTTTTATTCAGTTCACTTTTGTTGATTTTAGAATTATTTATAGACGCACTTTTATATTTAACCGGTTGATGAGTTTTTTGCTCTAATGAATTAGATTTTTTGCTATTCGCGTTTTTATTTGCTTTAGCAATGTTTAATCTATAAATGTTACTCAGTCTTGTTTTAATAACATCGGGGTTTCGTTTTGCCAAAATGTTATACTTTTGCTTAATTTCTCGAATGACACTAAGAGATGGGTATGATTCAGTCCTAATATATTCCGCAAAATACTTTCTAATATTCCTCTCTTCTTCGCTACTCCACCTGTTACGACTTATTTTTTTGCGTCCTATCAAATCCTCACTTTTTTCTTTTATTTTGTTAACAGTCTTAGATTTTGGTTGTTCCTCTAGATAAGAATCATCCAAAGAACATGTCACATCCTCTTCATGACTGTTTCGACTTTTTGAAGACATAGTAGAATCGATGGAATCTAAAATTTTATCAATAATGATTATAAAATTTAATGCATCAATAATGAATTAACGATTGAAGGAGTTAATTTTTACTTAATTTAAAATATAAGAATGCAACAAAATGATGAAAAGTATTTTAAGTATTATTCAAATAATAAAAATATAGAATATAAAATGAATATTTTTTTATATACTATTGGTATAATTACTGAACAAATTTATTTTTTTTAATTTTTAATGCATATTCTTGTACGCATAATTTAATTCTTTATGAAAAAGTTCTGATATGTTTGCTTTGTAATCTTAAAGATAAAAAGATATCGAACTTTGCAACCTCGCGAGCAACATAAATTGTTAGGTTTTGGTAAGGATAAAAACTCAAAAGTTTTATTTATAAGATCTTAAACTTACTAAAAAAACTTAAATTTTTTAACTAAATGAATATTTTACTATCAATGAATGCTGAAAAATACTTTAAAACGATTTTCGAAAATTTTTTCGAGAGATAAACTATGTTGCAAGATTTTCTTCATTACTTAACAAAAGTTGTCAAGTCTTGCTGACTTGCTTAGCTGATAAATTTACGATTAAAGATTTAAAAAAAAATTTTTTTTTTTTTTTTGAAAAACAAAATCAGAAAAAAAAATAAACACTTAAAATAATTCATGTCATAAGTAATATTGGAAGAAATTTGAACAAAAATATAAATTTTACTTCTGAAAATATCCAAATTATTGATTAGAAGAATAAAAATGTTATCATCATTTTTAATAAAATTCATAATTACTTATTTATATTTTGGATTAAATATCTGCTTGTTCAAAAGCTCCGCAAGTTTGTAGTATCAAAAAAATTATATCAAAATTTCACCATGCTTAAAATTTCTCATCTAGAAGCTTTCTGAAACCTCATAACTTTTCATCATTAAAATAATAAAAAAAATATATCAGACCCTCTTAATAAAGAGTTAAATAATTAACAAGAATTTGTACCATAAAATTCGAGAAAATTTTCTCAACTGTTTCAATGTACAAAAATAAAAAAACAGTAGATATAATATGCATAATGAAAATTTGAAATTTGTCGAGCTTAAGAAATTAAAAAAAATTAAGAAACATTAACTCTCCGGACAGTAAAAGCTTTTTGAATAATTGAGCTTGAAAAACGATAAATTATGTTTCTTCTGAACAACCTTAAGGAATACAATTTTGAGACTTTTTTGAGTACTCATGGAATATTTCTGATCTATAGTTAAAAGTTAATACTTTTCAAAGGCGTGGGTGAATAAAAAAAATTTCGATAAAATCGATTAACAATCTTAAATCGCTAGGATAAAGCATAATTAATAACCTGCATTGATAGAATTATCTGCATTGATGAAACTATCTGCATTGATAGAATTATCTTCATTGATCGAATTTTCTGTTTCATTAATTGTAGAATCTATTCCGATTGAGCCTTTGGAGTTATTGCATGAGTCATTAGGATCCTGAGCTTTGAGTAAAATCGTGGACATATTTAATATATCAGCTCTCGTTCTTTGCTGGTAAACTTTTTTATGGATAGTAATGTCATGTCCAAGGTAGTCTGCTACTTTTGAAGTTTGGGTAGAATCAAGTTGCATTTCAGTGCATTTGGTCGCAATTTGTTTACGCAAAAATGTACCACGAAGCAATTTAGGATTATCAGCACCACATAGGTTTGATAATTTTCTCATAATACTACTGGCACACAAGTGAGCATCTTTGTAATATCCAGCGATTCCAAAAACATGCGGATTTCTTGAGGACACGCGAGCATCTTTTCGATATTTTATAACAAAATCAATCCCATCACGAACTTTAGCACTCAATAACAGAGGTACACTCTTATACAATTTCCCTTGAATAACAGTATGGCCGAATTCTTTCGCTCTTTCTTTTTCTTTTTTGGACAACGATTTATAGCCTTCATCTCCTTCCTTAATAAATTGAATCTTTTTGTAGTCATTTAACTCGAATCGTTCCATTTCTCCAGCTCTTTTGCGGTTAAAAAGTTGTAACTGAATAAGCGTAGCTTCAGCAAGATCACGCCAGGCTCTGATTGAAAATGATTTTTTCAAAAGTTCGATGTTATAATCGATTCGTTGATTTAAAAACTTAGAGAAACGTTGAATATCGGTTGTATTAGGGAGCTCTACTACTTTATTACGCTGTTGTGATATGCGAGTCTCATTAACAGTTCGGTTGATTATATTAGCAAATCCTTGCTTGCATAGTGATAAAAAATTTTCTACATCTTCTTTCTTAACTCGATCTTTGTTAATGATACACTCGTTGATAAATATTTGCCCGATCTTGTTAATATTGGTAGTGATTTCAGATGCTCTGGAAGGCACTTTGTAGAAACCAGTTTCTTCATCTAGTCCAGCAAATTTATTTATTGCTTCAATAACCTTATAATAACGTTCTGGAGTGTATATTGAGGCAAAATCACTTACAGATGAATCTAAATCTTTCATAACTGCAAGAAAACGAGCTAATAGGCTTAGTTTTCCACGAATCATTTGAGCAAGGTTGCGCTTTTTGTATTTAGTACATTCTTCATTGCCAAATAAAATTATCATAAGATCATACCGTATCAGTTTTACATTTTCAGTAAGTTTCATATAAGGGATAATCTTATGGCGCATAGCATCGGATGCTCGTTCATGGATTTGTCCTTGGATGCGCCGGGCTCTAGCTAAGATACCTTTACTGCTCTTAGCGCCATTTTGGCAATCACGATAGTGATGGCGGATATTATTCTTAGTGTACCAACCTTTACATTTACTGCATACAGCATAGTTACCGCCTCCTTTTTTCGAAGTTTTATTCGGACATCGCGCTACTTTAAGTAACCCAGGCGTACCATCTGCTTTTCTACGTTGCTTCATATTAAAAATATGATTACCTCTCTTTCTCAATAAAGCTATTCGATCCAATCTGCCTGCACTCTTCTTTTCTAATTTCATAAAATCTTGTACTTCTCGTTCTGATTTATGAACCGTTTCCAAATGACGTGCAATTTTGAAGTATTCTTTCTCACAAAAACAACACGTATCTTTTTTCAAATTTCCTTTTTTAACAGTTAATTCAGCTTCAACATCACTATCATCCCAGCCAGCATGTCCATTAACGTTGAAAGAGCAGTTTAAAGTCGAAGTGGAAGTATTTTGAGAAACATTGTTACATTCTTCGACATTTCCTGATCCAGTATTTTCACTATCAGAGTTTTCATCTTCAGTTACATTGGCTACTAAATATTCCTCATTTTCAATCGACCCTTCTGACTCTGCTGGCTCATACGATGAATCAGAATCTTCAGTTTCAGCATCAAAACCTATAAGAGAAAAATAATATCAGTTAAATATTTTTACCAATGCATTAACTTGAAAATTGTTATTAGTTCTATTATTGTTAAGATTACTTTTAGTATTAGAAAATTTTTATTATTCAATTAAGTTAAGAAAGTACGAGCGCTAAGCGGGTTGGGGATAGGTATCGACTCTAGTGCGGTAAGGGGAGAGCAGTAACCATATGATTTTTCTCAATATATAGATATACATTTAACATTGGCTAATAGCAGCAATTATTTTTCTTTCAATTAATACACTTTAATTAGTCGGGCAAGTGTAAATTTTTTTGAATAAAATTTATCACTGATATATTTACTTTCATCCATAAGTTTTTCAAAAATATTCACCGACAGTTTTAAGAGAAAAATACACAAATGTATCAATGCTTGGAGGTTACCCCATAAGACCAATGTTAAATTGCTCAACTTTAAAGTTAATTATTCATTTAAATAATCGGGCAATCTCCTTCGAATTTTCGGAATTTGTTTAGACATATTTAAACTTCAATTAAAAAAAAAATCAAGCCTTTTATCAAAAGTTGCCTTGGTGCTCGTACTTCCTTAACATCGTATACACTAATAATACTTTAAGAATCTTACTAGACTCAATTTGTGAATTTTTCTGCATGTCATCATTAGAAGCACTTTCGAGTCCATTTTCGTTAGCATCAGTCGTGCGTTGGTACTCCAATTCATCTACATTATCAATGTTTTCTAGCTGTATACTAGTTGTGTCATTAGATAGTTCTTGCTGAATATCAAATCCTAGACTATTTGATTCTTGTATATTTTCTGAGTCAACAGTTACTTTTTGAGCAATTTCGATAGAATCCAGTTCACTGATAAAATTATCTAAGCCACCATTCTCTATAAGGTGTGAAATATTTGCAGGGTCAATAGTTTCAAACGATTTATCTGATATTTCATACAAGTTAGAACTAACATCTAAAGTCTTAGATACTGAGTCAGAGTCATTGTTGATTGTATCTAGAGTAAAAAATAATATACATATATATATATTTAATTATCGTGTTATTCATTGGCTTATTGTAATTAAAATAATATTAATATAAATTGAGACCGAAATTAAATTAAATAGAATTTTTGTTTCATTTGTTTTTATCTTAAGGGGGTATTCTAGTCTAGAAGCATGAATTTCAGGTAATTTTTTGAAGTTTCTAGTCTAGAAGCATGATTTTCAGGTAAGTTTTTAAAGTGCTATAAAAAAAAAGGCAATCAATATTTTTAGTATCTTTTTTCTTATAAGTTATTTATTAACATTACAAGAATACTAAAAAAAAATTGAAAAAGTTGAAAATTCAAAAAATTAGCAGCTGATGAAGTCGCGGGGTCTCAAAAAATTGGCACGTGACCATGCCCACGATTCCAATCCTCCTAGCAATCGGAAATAAAAAAATAATAAAGATTATTCATCTAGAGTAATGTCACTATGGCATGAACTAGGATCATCCCCAAATTTCAATTTTTACTATTTTTAAAAAATTCGAACAAATCAAACAAAAAGTACAAAAAAATTTTTTTTTTTTTCAAGTAGTCGCCATTTTGTGAAAAAGTTTTTTTCAACTTTTTCCTAGTTTATGCCATAACGACATAACTATATTAATAATCTTTTTATTTTTTTATTTCCGATTGCTAGGAGGGTTGGAATCGTGGGCATGGTCACGTGTCAATTTTTTGAGAGCCCCCCCTCCACATCATCAGCTGCTAATTTTTTGAATTTTCAACTTTTTCAATTTTTTTTTAGTATTCTTGTAATGTTAATAAATAACTTATAAGAAAAAAGATACTAAAAATATTGATTGCCTTTTTTTTTATAGCACTTTAAAAACTTACCTGAAAATCATGCTTCTAGACTAGAATACCCACTTAAATAAATGAATGATAATAGGCATTGTAATATTAAATAGTGCAGAATCTAACACAAAGATTCAGCTTGATTGAATTATTTAATAAAGTTTGATATGCAGTATTAATATATTATTTAATAAAAATAACAAGTAATATTTTATTAAAATTATTCAGCATTTATGTTTAAGAAAACTAGAATTATTATTCAATATTGAACTTTTCAAATAATTACAATGTAATGTTCATAGAATATAAACCTACAGGTGATAAATAGTACTTTATATAACATATATTAGAACTAGATCAAATAAATATTCAAAAATACGAAAACAAATATCTATTTTTCATATCGTAAATCAATAATATATCGGGTAATTTAAAAGTTTAATCGTAAAATATCAATTATAAAATTAATTATCAATAATAATCAACGGATAACTAATTATTAATAACAATTTTTTTAAAATGGAAATACTTACCACTTTTGCTATCAAAAAAATGAACGTTTTTTATTTTCTTTAAATTGATTCGACAATTCTCTACGGTATATTTCACAACAGGTCTAGTTTTTTTTTCTAACATTCGCTGCTTCTTTACACCATTCGTTAAGCTACCTATAGTATTGCCAAAAAATGAATAATTTTAAGTTTTCAATAGTTATTTACTTTCATTTTAAAGTATAGAATGAAATCTTTCAATTAATTTTATGATTAGGATATATGAACAGGATTTAAATGGGATAACATTTCCATGAACCAGTAAGCACTCTATTGGATTATTTAATTTTACGTAGAATCTTTTATAATGTCGAGAAATCATTTCAAAAACATTGTTTAGAATATTTAAAATCGAAAAAGTAAATAAAAAAAAAAGTAGTGTTATTACACTGATAAAAAAATTGACTTGACTCAAAAGCCAAACTCTTGAACCAAGAATTCCATTTTGAAGAAAACAATTTTCTTGAGTCAAGAGAAGAAATTCTTGAAACAAGAAAATTTTCTTAGACCAAGAATAATTTCTTAGCTCAAGAATTTATTCTTTTGACTCAAGAAAATTGTTTTCTTCGAATGGAATTCTTGGTTCAAGAGTTTGGCTCTTGAGTCAAGTCAATTTTTTTATCAATGTACTCACATCCGTTATTAAATTTTATAAGTGATTTTAAATTTGAAGGAATGTCACGTTTATAGGATTAAACTCACCACTGTTAGGATTTAATTGGGCAGAAGCAATGGATTTCAGATATTTATCATGGGTTATTTTGGATAATATTATTTTAGGTTGTTTGGAGTTAAGATTTTGACATATTTCATATAGATTATTACGGTCAGCTGAAACAAATTAATGAATTAAAAATTATTCAGCTTAAGAAATAAAATAGTTTTATCTGAGATATACGGTCTAAATTAAAACGACTAAAAAAAGCCGCTCTTATCAATTTTCCCCATCTGTTATTTAGCTTATTGTTAAAATAAAAACTTAAAAAAATATAACTTTAGTGAGATTTTAATATTTAATCTTAAAATTCTCCTAGCAAGGATTTTTTTTCATTGAGTGAATTTATCTTTTTTTATAACCAAAAAAAAAATGATCTTTACTCGATATACGTACTTTGTGTATAATTTTATGATTATCATCTATTTATGTAGAAATACTTGATCAATTAGCTTTCAGAGTAGCTATATATTTTTTGATAAGTAACATGAAAATTATACAAAAGAAAATATATGGAAAATGTAGACCAACAATTTTTTTATTCCTAAGGTGTGACTCTTAATTTTAAAATTCAGAATTAAAAATTTTATCTTAAAGAAAAAATTATTGTAAATTTTCGGTAAATGCTTACAATCAAGGTCCACCATACTAACTTTGACTTCATTGGATAAAATTTATCTGATTTTATTGATAAATTTTTTCTTAAATAAATATATATGCATATATATTTATATACATATAAAAAATTACTTACAAGAAAAAAGTTAAATATTAGAGTCTAATAAAATTTTAGTCACTATTGAAAAAAATTTGTAAATTTTTTAATGATTGTGATAAACAACTTTTTTTTTTTTTTTTTTTTTTTTT
>JZSA01006891.1:0-26367 GCA_000956155.1 Cotesia vestalis | reverse complement strand
TATAAAAAAAAAAAACTTTATTAAAATTTAGAATCGTTTTTATCAATTTATAGCTTTTAATTTATATTTATATTTAAACGTCAATTATAGCGCTGCAAAATGTATTTTATAAGCATTGATTTTTTGAGAAAAAGATAATGTCCTGAAATTTGTTATAGGCCCTATAAAAATTTACACATGACATTATCCATGCTAATTTGAATTGATAAACTTAAATTCATTCTATGCAGATATTAAATTAAATGATCTACAGAAGTTGGTGAAAAATACTCGTTTAAGAGCGGTTGATAGTTAATTTTCGAACAGTTTCGTTTATGTATAAGATAGACTGATAAAAAAATTGACTTGACTCAAGAGCCAAACTCTTGAACCAAAAATACCATTTTGAAGAAAATTACATTCTTGAGTCAAGAGAATAAATTCTGGAGCTAAGAAAGTATTCTTAGTTCAAGAAAATTTTCTTGAGTCAAGAATTTATTCTCTTGACTCAAGAAAATATTTTTCTTCAAAATGGAATTCTTGGTCCAAGAGTTTGGCTTTTGAGTCAAATCAATTTTTTTATCAGTGTATAATTTCGAAAAAAACGCTCCTTTCTTCGATAGATAAGTAAATTACTTATTGAAGAGAAAAGCGTTTTTTTTTTTAATTTTCATTTATTTTTGGATAAAATGATTTTTAAGATTCCATTTGTTGTACAAGTATGACAGAGATACTTCCGTTTGACCAAAAGAGGGCGAGAGAGAGAGAGAGAGAGAAAAAAGTAAACTCTGCTTAAGTAAATTTGATTTAAAAAAATTTATAGAAGGTATACGATGATAACCTGTCGATTGAAATATCTTAGACGCAAAAACACTCAGTATAATTCGATAATTACGTTTTTTTTTTTTATTTCATTTCTAAAAATAAAAATTCACAAAAAATTCGATTGATTCTTATAGTAAATTTTCATGAGAACAAAAAATTCAGAGCAATAAATTTGATAGTAAAGTTGCTTAACATCAGTCATGAATGAGAAATTATCGTCTATATTCTTGATATACAATGCTATCTAAAGAAACCTCAAAAAAAACTATGTTCAATTTTATCATAAGTTTTTCACCAATTTATAACATATAATTAATATTATCGATATGTTTATTCTGATGCTGTGAAGTGAATTTAATATATATTTAATATATACACTGATTCATTGGTGGAAGATGATGTCCAGAAAACATCTACTAGTCGTAGGAAATTTTACACCTGTCATGAGATTTTCAAATTTTAATTATTTAAAAAGTGCTTACAAACAGTTTATTGTCAAGAATGTGAAGAGGTTACTATTAAATACTTGCAAATAGGAATCGATTCGGAACGATCAAGTGGACTGCATAAATTTGTTTTCACTTGCAAATCAAAAATTCTTACTAAGCACGATTCCAGGTAAAATTTGGTAATTTCTTTTCACTTATTTCTGAGATTCAGTATTTACACACTATTAAATATCCAGCCACACAATATGTTTATAAAAATATTTTTATAACATTCAAAAATCTATAAATATAAATCTGTATTTATATTCTAGGCTCGTATAATTGATCAAAAAATAATGTCCTGAAATCTGCCACTCACCAGTGGAGAACTTGCACCTGTTATTTGAACTTTTCAAACTTAAATTAATTACTTACTGATGGTTAATTTCCAGTGGTCTATTGAGTTTATTAAAAAATATTACGGTTAAAATCCAAACAAAATGACTAATTAGTAAATATATGTTGCTTATTACCGGTAAAAAAATTTTTACAAGAAAATGTTTATTCGTGTGAAATGTTTATGATTTACAAAGCTATCAACGAAAGCCTAAAAATGATCAAATCTAGATCTGTGAAAAATTTTTAATAATTTATGATATTTAAACTATTTTTACATATATTTATTAATTATAAAGCTATAAAATTCATTGATTAATTTTCTTAGCTTAAATAACAATAGAAAATTATATCCTAAAATCTGCTTCATGTCAGTAAATAATTTATACTTGTTCTTTATAATTTTTAAATTTGAACTAATTGCTTGCATATAATTTATTTGAAGACATCTATGAAGTTAGTAAAAAATCTAATTTTGCCGATTAATTAGAAGGTACACATTAAATATACAACCTGTCAATTCAAAATTCTCACAAATTAAAATATTAAATGTAATTGTGATATCATTTTTTTTGTCCTGAAATTCAAAATTGAGAAAAAAAAATTCTGTTTTTTCATCCTGAAATTATTATTAACAAAAAAATTATAAAAATAAATTTGCTATTGAAAGTCTCTTACTACCTACTTTGAATTCGTAAGTGTCTTTAATGTTGATGAACGCTATCAAAATGTCTAAGATAGGCAACTATAATCTATTTTATCACAAGTTTTTGACCAGCTTATAAATTATAATTGATATTAACATCTTTACATCAAATCAGACCATCTAAAACGTGTTTAATATGCTCTGATTTTTTGTCAGGAAATTATATTCTAAAAACAGTTACTAGTCTATGGACAGTGTAGCTTTATATATAGAATAAGTGAAAAGGAAATTTGGTATAAACTGGGTAGTTCAAATGGTAGAGCAGTTGACATGTCTTTGGAAGGTTCTGGGTTCGAACCCCAGTCTGAGCTATTCGAACTTTTTCTCGCATATTCTGTAAACTCACATTAAGAAGGTATTTTACAATTCCTTTCTCAATTTCTTCTTACCAATTATCCTGTTACGTGAATGTGGAACGCTTCACGTAATAATTACCGTAACTCCTATTATTTCCCGATTCACAGCATTATTTAAATTTAAAAATGCTTACCGCAAAGTAATCTTATATACTCGAATACCTTGACAAAATATTATGTACCAAAATGTGTCGGAGTTTTATGAGAAAATTTACAAATGCAATTCTCACACGAAAAAAATAGTACTGGAAAAATAACATTTTCGATTTTGAAGCAGGTCTCCCCGGGAAAAAATGATTAGACCTGATCAGACATGAACAGGCATGAGTCTTCAGGTCTGATCAGGTATGAAAAATGACCGGGTCTGATCAGACCTGGCTAGGCATGTTCAGGTCTGATCAGATCTGTTCATGTCTGACTCGATCAGGTCCAAAAAAAAAAGTTGTACCGGTGGGGATTCGAACCGTAGACGCCGCGCTCTCCAGACTGTTACTTTACCTCTTGACCATATAACTTATCTTTAATTTAGAGGTATCTTTTGAACTACTTCAAGTAATTTTAATTTCATACATGACTTATCTTTACAGTTAAGAAAGTTAACTATGCCTAGTTTATTAATTATTTATAATTTATTATATATCAGAGTTATTTGTTTAAAACGGCTATGTATTTTTTTTACTCCATTAACATGTGGCTCTATGCACAGTAAAAAAAAAAAATTTTTTTAAGGTTTATTCCAGAATTATAATTTTGTTGTTTTCTTTTAATAAAAAATTTTTTTTTTTTATTCAAAACGTATAGGTGACTAAGAATTATCTGTATTTTAAATGAAAGTTGTACATTTAAAATTAATAAAGGGATAGAAATTGATGCGTTATACGGAACAAATTAATTTTAAAAATAGAACTAAAAGAAAAATGAGACATGAGCAGGCATGGACAGGTCTGATCAGGTCTAATTTCAGACCTGATCATACATGAACAGGCCTGATCAGGTCCAATTTCAGGCCTGATCATACATGAACAGGCATGGTCAGGTCTGATCATTTTTTCCCGGGTCTCTAACAAAAATCTGCGAATATTACACTTTTCACTGTAAACAGAAAAAAGATAACTGAAAAAGTTATACTTTCGAATGTGACGCAGATTTCTCTAAGAAGATACTGCAAGTATTACATTTCACACTGTTATACTTGCATTTTTCTCTTAGAAGGACTGCTTCATACTTGAAACTGTAATTTTTCGAGTTCTTTTTTTTTCGTGTTTCAAGTATTTCTGTCAATCTTATGTATTTTTTCTATGGATAAAACGTACAAACGTAATATTTTCAATAGATTTTTTCTATGGATAAAACGTACACACGTAATATTTTCAATAGATTTTTTTTTAGTAGAAAATTAAAGAAATATTTCTATCAGACTCGAAGAGCTCAAAAGCTTAGAATAGCTTACTCTATAAGCTCAGAGAGCTCAAAATAACATATAAATTATATTTTTGAGCTCAAAGAGCTCGGAAACGTCATGTGCAATTTTAAGAGCTTATTTAAAGAATTAGCGGGAAGTTACAGGGATGGCCTCTAAGGTCAACCGTTTTCCAATTTTTTTTTTTTTTTTGGTACAATTTTATAAGTTTAAAACTTTGGAAGTTATTCCAAAAAAACCACTTTTGAAAAAATTAGGAAAACGGTTGACCCTGAAGGCCATCCCAGCAACTTCCCGCTAATGCCATACCTAGTCGCCTAAAATGGCACTTATGACGTTTTTGAGCTCTCTAAGCTCAAAAATACAATTCATGTGTTATTCTGAGCTCTCCGAGCTCAAAGAGATAGCTTTTCTATGCTTTTGAGCTCTTCAAGCTCAAAAATCTTATCAAAGTTCGATAAAACACGATTTTTTTGATTTCCAAACTGTGATGACCTTTGAATAATTCAATTTATTCGCATGTGGTTGGCGGCGATCGATGTAGTTTTTTGAGCTCTATAAATAATTCAGAATAAAAAAATTAAACTGGTGAAAAATTTTGGAGTTATTACAAAAAAACACTTTTATAGATTTATTTTGATAACGATATCTCACGAATGCATCAACCGATTCTGACGCTTTTGGTGGGAATCGATGCAAGTTTTTAAGGTTAAAAGCTGATCAGTTTTAAGACCGATCGGTTCAGCTAATTCAGGTATATTTAGGAAAAAATAAGAAAAAAACAATTTGGTTTTTACTGTTTTTGCAATTTCTCGACATCTACAGGTCCGAATTGGTTCCAATTTACAGGAAATACAGAGGTACCGACATCATCGTAAAAATAGTCAGGTTAGCTTCGTGGGGCTTCAAAACGTCGAGCTCTGTTGAAACCTCGATTTTTGCAAAATGGGGCTGAAACAATAACTTCCCGATTTTTTGAAAATCTTCGATTTTCTTAGCAAGAAGTTGAAAATTTTAGACTGCATCGAGAAAACTGAAATATAATTATTAAGATAAGTTTGAATTACTTGTCAGTATTCAATTTTGAAAATGTATAGTTCAAAATAGAATCAGGATAAATGTATGAAATAAGTTCTCAAGTCTCCAAATTCAAAAAGCCCTAAAAACTACTACGTCCTCAAAACTGCCCTGTCCTGAAACCCAACATTGAAAAGAAAAGTCCCGAGAATAGAAAATGTCCTGAAAACTGCCGTATTAGCTAGGTACCGAAAACTGCTGTTTTAAAATATTTTGATTTAAATATTAATTAAATAAAAAAAAAAATTCATACATCATAATTTCCTGTTATTTTAAGCTATAAAAAGTAAAAAAATTAGATGGTCCTGATAAGTACCGCAATTCATATATATATATATATGCGTGTATATTTATTAAAATGAATGAAAATTATAACTTATATTTATTTATTAACATAAATAAATATTTCCATTAAAATTTTTAGCAATAACTTCACGAGTGTTAACTATTTCACAAAAAGTAATACACCAGTGTTAGCTACATTACAGAAAGTAATGATAGAATTAGCTAAACTTTTACACAATGGATTACATATTGTTAGGTTAGGTTGAGTATATACATAAATATCAACATCAATAAAATGATTTTATATGTCCAATTGAATATCCCTAGACATTGGGCGCGCTTGAGTGAAATAAGTTCTAACGGTGAGTCCACTTAAGTGATTACACTCAATAACTTACGATATTGTCTAAAAACTTACATCGGTCGAACGCATCCATTGTAGGCTAGTTTTTTCGGATCACTAAAGTTAGCCCCTCACAATTTTTTTTTTCTAATATTGATATTTTTTTTATTATTCTATCGTCAGTTAGTCGTTAAGTTTTTTAATGATAATAGCTACTATGAGATAAACAAAACTTTAATTTAGATATATTATAATTTTATAAACATTTAATTTCCGCGGGAAAAGTACAAATTTTGAATTAAAAATGTTTTTACATACAAAAAATGTCAAAACTTTTTTTTTTATTAATATAAAACCCCTTGAATTAACTATTAGACAAGTTTCTATACGAATTTTTTTTAGATATATATTCTTCCAATTAAGTTTTATTAATTAACTATAGTCAATACTTAAAAGAGCTGAAATTGTTTGATTTTGCTTTCTTCGGAAAAGTCAGCTAATCAAGGTCTAATTAATCTGTTCGTGCATGGACGGATATTAAAATTTCTTGCTGATTGTTGCCTGTAGGTGGCATCACAGGCTAATTTAGCACAAGTTTGAAACAATGATATTTCTTTTATAATACGTACATTAATTATGAGCTTGACGAATTGTGTTATTTACTAACAACAATATGACGACAGCAATAAACAACAATAAACTACTAATAATTATTATCATAACGACAATATTGACAATAACAATAAACATAATACTAAAAATAATTATAATAATAAAAATAAATTGAAAATAGAAATAATAGTGAAAACATTTATCATCATTATTGACATTATTATTCTTTTCAAGTTATTCTGCATTGAAGTATTAAATCTAAATTTACAATTTATCTTATTAACGAAAAATGTAAAAATTTTTTTAAAATTTATGTGAAATAAAAAGCTTCAAATTAATAATTTAGTTATTAAATCTAAACCAAAAATTATACGTGACTTATTTATATAAAATTTAATTAATGCTAAGAGATACTGTATGAAAAATAAAACTATATTTATTTATATTATATACATATATAGGAGACTTCCTATAGATATAGTCACTCATCACGATATCTCTGGAACTGTAAGAACTGGAGACTTGAAATTTGGCAGGAATATTCCTTTCGCGGAGTAAAGGTCTGCTAAGAACGGATTTTATAAAATTTCACCCACAAGGGGGGTTGTGGAGGCGTTAACAATGAAAAATTCATGTTTTTAAACTATAGCTCCTATCGACTCCAAATTTAGTGGGAATATTCTGTGAGAGATGTAGAAAAAGTCTATAGACAAATTTTACGATAGCTCATCTCACAGGAGTTTGCAAAGGTGGGTGTTAACATTAAAAATTTTTCGTTTCCAAGCTATAGCTCCTATAGACTCGAAATTCTTATTTCAAATTTTTTTCTTCATGTCAATTATTATTTATTTAAAAAAAAAAGCCAAGCAAACATTATAATGATTGCACATTATAAATTACAATGAATATTAGTTGGAATAATTACTTGGATAAAAGGTATATGCTAATTCGATGTTACTCTAAACTATAAATTTCGTTACTCGGCATCAACACTCACTTAATTCACAAAACAATTTTCTTTAATCTTTAAAATTATATTTTCTATGGTTTTTGGCCTTGAAATATCAGCTTAAAACTACAAAAATCCGTTGGCGCTAGTGACGTTCATTTTAAATAGACCCCGGTCGTTAAAATAACGTCACAATATATATATATATAAACATTCGAAACATACAAGTATCTTGAAATAATACGTTTTGTTCTTAATAATTTTATTGCTTTGTTTTGTATAAAGAATTGAATAATCGTTCAAAAATACATTTTCCTCAAGATTTCCTCAAATCTTCCAATAATTTATTCTTACAACTGACATGAAGGCCAATATAACAATATAAAAAAATTCGCAGGATAAAATCATCATATATATGGTGTGCCAAAATGTAACTTCCGCAACAAACTTTTTAAAATAAAAATTTTGAGTTCCACTTTTAACAGCAGCTGTGTTTAGGCATTTTCTAAGATGTTTCGGGGTGAAAGGATTTATTTGATTTTCATTGAATTTTAAACAGGAGATTTCATTGGGCACTTCCGACCAAATTTTGAATTTTCAGCGGAAGTGGCCAAACTAAGCTTCTGTTAAAAAACTCTATAACAATCAAATTTATCGTCTCACCCTAAAATATCTCAGAAAACTTTCGAACGCAACCCCTGTTAAAAGCGAAACTCAAAATTTTAATTTTAAAAGGTTACTCACGGAAGTTACATTTTGGCACACCCTAATATATATATGGGGCTAGGGTGGGTCGAAAAAATCTAATAATTTATTTTTGACTTCATACTCTGAAAAATAGGTTCGTAGACACCTAAAAAGAATTCTCTCCAATTATAAGCTCTTAATTATAACGGGAAGGTCCTCCGCTTTGCGGGTGTCTATTTTTTTCGAATAATCAGATAAAAAAATTTGTATCTCGCTTCCAACTGCTTGGAAAAATATTGCGTGGCATAGATTTTGTGAGAAATTGAATGCTTTACAAAAAAGGTCTCTTATGACTTTTTCAAAAACTCAACCAATTAAAAGATATTCATAGTTGAAGTTTGGCTATTTTAAGGAAAATATTCGTTTTTATTATGAATTTTATAAGTCAATGAAAAAAAATTATTTCGGATTGCGGAACTCATGATGTTGTAGGAAATTTACTGCTCTACAAAAATGGTCTCCTATGATTTTTTGATTAAGTGAAGCCGTTACGAGATATTCATCGTCAAACATTAACGAATATCAATATTTCCAGTTTTTGACCAATAATTCGATAAATTTTAATTTAAACTATGAGTTTCAGGAAAATTTACATAAATTTAAATTTCTATCATAAAAGTCACTCCTACAGGAGTTATTTGTTCAAAAATTCACTAAGAAGTTTTTGTTCTAATGATATTTTTTGTAAGCTTTATTTGTAATAATTTAAAATGTCAATTGCATTGGCATTTCATATTATTACGGTTGTTTAGTATGTATTTTCAAATTTTATTCTACCAATTATACATAAATTTTTTTGTGAGAGAGGCTTTTTGTTCTGAATTACATTACTTCTTCTGTTGGTACTCTAACGCTAGCGCCACCTATGTTGTATTTCTTAACTATCTTCGTTGTCTACTTGTTTATCAGTACATTTTCAGTGCTCCAAAAACTCATCATTTCGTATACATGATAATAACAATTTTTTCGAAATAAGGCATTTTCTCATTATATAAATTCATTTATTATCAATAATTCTACAATGAATAAAGAAATACGTTTAATCGGTATACCTGTGCAAAAACTCACTAACCCTAAGTTACCAAAAGTGAAAGAGGTTATGAGAGAGTTTTTCTATCAACTTAAAGTTTTAAAGTTTTCAATCAAACAAAGTGCAAAAAATTCAGCTGACAAGGTTATTGAATTGAGTGAAGCTCCTAATGTAGTCAAAAAAATTCTCCGTTTTCATAGTGAGTGGTTGAAATTACAAAAAGATTTTAATAAGAAAAGTGATAAGGTAAAGGAAAAGGAGTTTCAGACTGATCTTGAACAATTATTCGACATTGTAAGTAAAAATTCCCTAAAAGGGGTGGATGATAACATTAGGAAGTTGTATTTGGATCAAAAATTCTGTACACACAAAGAGATTCTTTCGAATATTGTACCTGCGTCAAACTCAACTACAGATATGATGGAAATCGATGAAAGCAGTAAGTATCTGAAATAAATAATTGTTATAAATTCAGTTAGGAGTGTAAAACTTCCTTTATATTTATTATAAACAATGAGAATATCATTTTTCTACTTAACTTGCATTATAAATATCAGTATTCCTACGTATGACATTTGACTCCACGGTATCTGGTACTCATGTTTAATTGCTTCTCATCATAATGAATAAGTGTTGGAAAATTTGTCTGTTTAATTTAAAAATGAACTCTTATTACAGACTTGAATCAACCGTCTACCAGTCATGGGATTGTTTTAAGTGGAAAATCAGAATCATTCTCGACGCATACATTAAGTGGAACTACAAATTCTGGATCTGATTTGGAGTATGAACCCCCAATTCCGACAAAACGAGCAAAAATAAATGTCTTAACTCCTAAAGTCGTTTCTGCACTTGACAGAGCTAATGTCAGCAGTAGAAACGCGATGTTCATTATTGCTCCGGTTTTATCAGCTGCTGGTATAAAAATTGAAGATACAACGCTCAGCTATAGGTCCATCCAACGAGCTCGTATGGTTCAAAGAAAAGACATTGCTCAAGGATTAAAAGACAATTTTAAAACACACGATAAATACGTAGTGCATTGGGATGGTAAAATGCTAAATGATCTAATTGAATCCAAATCTGTGGAACGACTACCGGTTCTTTTAACTGCGTATGGTACTGAACAATTACTTGGAGTTCCAAAAATGAATTCTGGGACGGCAGTTAATCAAACATCCGCCATTTTATCAACATTGAGTGAATGGGGTATTATAAAGTATGTCAAGGCGATGTGTTTTGACACTACCGCTGTTAATACAGGTAATCAATCAATTACAAAAAATATTTTATTGTTGTCAGTCTAGTTTAATTTCTATTTCTTACTAAATTTTACTATCAAAATGTATTAATCGTTTACTCGTTTAGATTTGAAATATAACCATTGATTTTTCTTAAATACTAAATTCAACGATAGTCATCTATTATTGTTCTACAGGAATTCACAACGGTACATGTAAGGAAAATTGAAAAGATTTTGGGAAGAGAGTTGATCTGGTTATCATGTCGTCATCACATTTTTGAGATCGTATTAAGGGGCGCATTTGAAGTATTTTGGCCTGTGTCATCTGGGCCAAATGTACAGATGTTTGGAAGGTTTAAAAAATTTTGGGATGATATAGATATAACTAATTATAAATCTGATGTTGAAGATGCTGTTGTTGCTGATATCATTTCGAATAAAAAAGATGAAATCTCTAGTTTTATTACGAAATCTTTACAGGTATGATTTAACTGTGATTCAAATTATAAAAATTTCGTTATTTTTGACAAATTTTTTATTTTTGATAGTTACTACAACCCCGAAATGATTATAAAGAATTATTGGAATTATCATTAATTTTCCTTGGAGAAATGCCTCAAGAAAAGATTTCTTTCAAACGTCCTGGTGCTGTTCATCATGCTAGATGGATGACTAAGGCCATTTATAGTTTGAAAATGTATCTATTCAGAGATGAATTCAAACTCTCTCAGAAAGAATTGCACGGTCTTCGTCATTTCTGTATTTTTATAGTCACATTGTATTTAAAAGCTTGGTTTTCATCAACTTCTGCAACAACTGCTGCTAATCATGACTTGCAGTTTATGAAAAATTTATTGGAGTACAAACATATCAATCCTTTGATTTCTTCAGCTACGTGTGAAAAAATGATTTCGCACTCATGGTATTTGAGCGATGAACTTGCCATTTTATCACTGTTTGACGATAGCGTTCCATTAGAAGTAAAAAAAAGTATTGTTGAAGCTGTTAATACTCGTGAAGGTACAGATTCTAAAGCTAAAAGATTTGTAATTGCTAAAAAACATTTGAATTCATTGGCGCAGAGAACTCTGAGTGACTTTGTGTCTAAAAAGTCATTAAATCTTTTCAAAATCTTCGATCGACCGTATGACTTTCTTGATGTCGATGGTGAATTATGGCCTACTAATGAGAGTTATCTCAAAAATAAAGAATACTTTCAACAACTAAAAGTTGTCAATGATTCAGCAAAGCGAGCTGTTGCATTAGTCAGTGAATATAATCAATGCTTGACAAAAAATGAAGAACAATTCCAGTACTAATTGCAAGTTGTCAAAGGACATCAAAAAACATTCCCAAATTGTAATAAAAGAAATTATTTATAGTAATAGCGTACTGTTATGTTAAAAATATAGACAATTACATTGCAATTGATAATTCAATAAAAAATTTATCTAAACCGGTGAGGTTAGCCAAGCGGTCTAAGGCGCATGGCTTATAGAGCGCTCGGACTAGCTCACCGGCCAGGCGTGGGTTCGAATCCCAAGCTGGTCTTAGAAACCATCTTGGTTAACATTCAACCCTTTCCGCGTAGATTAAGATTTTCACAACCCCAAAAGACCCCAACGTACCATTCCCAACAGTTAAAGTCGGCGATATGACCACAGCAGTTAAAACCGACTCTAAATAGAATTAATTAAAAAACAAAAAAAAAAAATTTATCTATAAAAAAGTTAAATACTGGTTGTTTCTCACTTGATTCAATACTTTTCATATTAAATTTGACAAAGAAATATGTCATTCACTTCAAATTAAACTAATCATTGGCTATATGTCGAAAAAAATGCTCTAATTTCTTGTTTTAATGCAATCAAACAAGCTCAAGACTGAAAACAATATTAAAAAAATTGTTTATAACATTTCTTTATCGATCGAAACTCAAATTTATGTAAATTTTCCTGAAACTCATAGTTTAAATTAAAATTTATCGAATTATTGATCAAAAACTGGAAATATTGATATTCATTAATGTTTGACGATGAATATCTCGTAACGGCTTCACTTAATCAAAAAATCATAAGAAACCATTTTTGTAGAGCAGTAAATTTCCTACAAAAACATGAGTTCCGCAATCCGAAATAATTTTTTTTCATCGACTTATAAAATTCATAATAAAAACGAACATTTTCCTTAAAATAACCAAACTTCAACTATGAATATCTTTAAATTGGTTGAGTTTTTGAAAAAGTCATAAGAGACCTTTTTTGTAAAGCATTCAATTTCTCACAAAATCTATGCCACCGAATATTTTTCCAAGCAGTTGGAAGCGAGATACAAATATTTTTATCTGATTATTCGAAAAAAATAGAAACCCGCAAAGCGGAGGACCTTACCGTTATAATTAAGAGCTTATACTTGGAGAGAATTCTTTTTAGGTGTCTACGAACCTATTTTTCAGAGTATAAAGTCAAAAATAAATTATTCGATTTTTTTGACCCACCCTAATGAGTATATAACAGAATCGGAATGTAAGCTGAATGGACTCAAGATAAAACAAAAATAAGTACACACTACAATCAGAATGTACCAAAATAAATAAATAAATCAGTAAGAATTAGCAATTTAAAAAACATTTGATGCAAAAGATTTTCTTTATTTGTTTTTTTTTTATAATTTGTTTTTTTTTTTATTTCATTTTTATTTTAATTTTGACATTTCTGTTTCTGAGAGTTTTCCAAACCCTCGCGGTTTTGGAATCACTGTAAAATCACAGTAAAATTTTAGTGAGATTATAGTAAAAAGATAGTGCGACCATGTTGAAATTACGGTGAAATCACTATAATTTTGTGCCATTCGGTTACTGTAGTTTTATGGTCATCTCATAGTGGTAATGCTGTGAGTTTAGAGTAATACCACTGTGAATTTACGGTGAATTCACAGTGAATCCGCAGTGAATTTACGGTGAATTTACAGTGAATTCACCAGGGTAAAAATAATTATATATAATTATTTCCATGAAAAAAAAAAAAAAAATACCTGTCGGGAGCAGGAATCGAATCGTGAACCTCATACTCGGAAGTCTGACTTGCTACCAATTGACCTAAGAGAACATCTTGAGAAAATATGTTCGTGTGAACTACAACTCCTGCATATGGTATATAAATGACTATTTTTTTTTGTTACATATAATTATATATGAATCATACATAATTTTTCGAAATTGCAAAAACCATTTCATATTATTACATATAATTATACATTAATCATATATAATTATATTAATTGTATATTAATCATATATAATTATTCGAAATCGCAAAAACCATTACATATAATTATATACATAATCATGTATAATTATATATAATTATACATGATTATATATTGTGTGTGTTATTCATCAAAATATTAAATTGATGATGCTTGGTAATTAATTAATCATTTATTGTTGATTGATTGTTGAGTAACCGTGAAACATTTGAAAAAATATTCTTTTTTGCAGGTGCTAACTTGAGCGCACTCACAAAAGATTTGGATAGTTCACTGACTCATTATGACAACTGTCTAAACCTTTTAATGTGTGAATCTCCATCTCCTGATCCTATTCCTTAATTTAGATGAAATATATGTAAATATATGTGTCCGCAAACTATTCGTAACGTGATTGGTTGAATTTCAATATAATATACTTGGATGACACAATAATATATCAAAAAAACACATTACTATTATTATTATTATTATTATTATTATATTATACATTATATATTGAAAGAGAAAAATATCTTATAGAATCACCACACTATACGAAAAAAAACTAGAGAAATTACTAAAGGTACTAGAGGAATTAAATTGTACTTAAGCTTAAGACTGCTACTGTAGAATAAATCATGTGCACGCGCAAGCGCGAACTTGAATATTTTAATATTTTACTTTTATATTCATAAAATTTTACTATTTGTAAAATAATTGCTTTTAATCTTAATATTTATGGATTACAACAGACAAATTCATATAACTAAATAATTCTTACTCTATAAGAAATTCAAAAATCATTACGTTAAATTTTTGCGCCAAAAAGTATAAGCGCATAAATTACTGCGCATGTGCCAAGAACATTTTTCTCCCAAAAAAAGTGGGGAAGTATCTTTTTTTTCTGTTCGCGTCTTCGTATTGACTGGCCAAGTTTTTATCACGTTTCATTTACTGTTATACTTTTGTTTGGTTATAATTTACTAAAATAATCTAATATAATGTCCAAAGAATCTTTATTGGATACTTTTACTCTCGATGATGAGATTGAAGAGTGGATCGTTGGTGATGATAGCGTGTAAGTATTTATTTCATTTTCTTAAAAGACTTTTGTCGTTTAGATTTTGCGTAGGTGCACTTGGATTATCCGATACATCTGCATTCTTAACTTTTTATTAAATAATCTTATTTTCATTCATTTTTCAATTCAATGTAAGATAGTTTTAATTATATTTATTAATTTCTTTCAGTGAAATGACCGGGTTTGTAGATTCCATTGAAGGATCAAAAATGGTAACTCCGTCAACAGGACTTTCGAAGCAAAACGTGGCATTATTCAAAGTGGTTGTCAATAATGGATCGAACAAGCGAGTACGAGTTCTTTTTTGGGGAACTTCAGCTGCAGAGTATTCCCCTAAAATTGTTGATCGAACTGTAAGTAGATTATTTTTATCTAATATCTTAGTGATCGTGAAAAATATGCTAATGATAATAATTTCCGAATTTTTTATTACAGGTAATAACGATTGTTCGTGCAAAAACGGTCAAGCCTAATCCCAGATATATTAACCCTCAGGATAATTTATTTTCCCTGGAATTAACTGTTTTACCTTCATCTCAAATAACAATTGCTGATACAAAATACGAGGATACCACTGTGCTGCGTGAAATTCGTACAGTCAATATGAAAGATATAGAAGGACTGGAGGAAATCGTCTGTAAGTATTTCAATTGAATTATATAATTGACTTTACAAATTTATTAACATTTTAACGTAAATATTTATTTTCTAGATGTTCAAGGCTATTTGAAACAAGAGTTTGGGTCCGTAACAACGTTTGGGTCAACTTATGGTCGAGGAGTTGTGGCTAGCGGAGATACTAGATTGCCTGTCAAGATTGCTAACTATGCCAATCCCGCAAGCTTCCCCAAGGGTTCATATTTACAGTTGTTGGGAAAAGCTACTACGCCATTGAGTAAGCATTTATCAATACAATATTTAATAATTTTGAAATCCTTAAAACTTCAAGATTGTTAATAGTAATTAAAATTATATTATGAAATTTTTATATTATCGAGTATTGGTAATATTGTTTTGAAATTATTTGTCAATTAGAATATGAGAATATTTATTTCATATGTTTGTATTTTTCAGATGGTCCTACTCAATTTTTAGTAGCATCCGTTGACGATATACAAATTCTCAAGGATTTCACGATTTTGACTCCAGACAAGTTGCGTAAATTAGGAATTCGTCCGCCAAAACGGAAGTCCGAAGACTTCGTGGACACTTAAAATTTGAAAAGATAAGTTTTCATAGAAAATATCGGTTAAAATCTGGATGCGTATATTAATAGTAAAAAAGTATTATTAACTAAAAACACACGTGATACTCATGCATATCTGATTCTGTGATGTATAGAAATTTTTAAAATTTTAAAAATTTCTATACCCAGATATTTAATCATAATATTTATTCTTTTAGTTTTGTAAACTTACACAAAAGATCAGTTTTTCAATTCTTAAATGAAATTGATCAATTATAATACGTATCTATACATTTATCCTCAATGATAAATAATTAGTTTATAAATTCAGTATTGCATGTCAATTTAAACCTTCAATTGAAAAATTGCTTCGACGTGTTTAACTAACATACAGAAATTTTTGTTTTTTTTTTTAATTATTCCATTTAATTGTTTTTTTTCTATCGCTTACGAAGGACCAATTTTTCCAATATATGTCACGTAACGACTACTGGTTCTACGTGTTCGATTGTGTCTCAAAGACGCCAAAGTTTTTTTTTTCTTTAAATACATATAAATATAAAAATATATAAAAAGTAATTGAGCTTGAAAAGGTTACTACATGTGTAAAAGTTACGTTAAAAAAGGATTTAATTTTTGTTTTAACAAGTTGATTTTTATTCGAGTATGTTCGTATTATTTAACTTTATGTTCCGTATTACTATTATTATTATTATTTATAATTGAAAGGGCTGTGTTACAGGCCTACTCATAAAATCTCTACTCACAGCCATCAACGACATCTGTACTCAGATACATTTTGATTCTAATTCATTTTTATTCAGATACAACTTAATTCATTTAAATCTTTATGGCAATTTAACTTTACTTAATAACACTCATATTCACCTAAAACCCTAAACTGTTACAACTTTACTCAAATACAACAGTAGTCGCCTTCAACCTTGCTCAGATTCG
This sequence comes from Cotesia vestalis, assembly GCA_000956155.1. Lineage (NCBI taxonomy): Eukaryota > Metazoa > Arthropoda > Insecta > Hymenoptera > Braconidae > Cotesia > Cotesia vestalis. The sequence goes on along the minus strand of JZSA01006891.1, from coordinate 9,498 downwards.
TTTATATTCATTCTCAAGTCTATTCACTGAATTTTGAACTCAGTTACATCTCTATTCATAAAGAATTTTATTCACTTAAATTTGTAATCATTTACAACTGTACTCAAGTTCATCTCTACTCACATATTTATGGTTATTCGATAAAGTAAAAATTTCTGAGTAGAGATGAACTTGAGTACAGTTGTAAATGATTACAAATATAAGTGAATACATTTTTTGTGAATAGAGATGTAACTGAGTTAAGAATTCAGTGAATAGACTTGAAAATGAATACAATTGAAACTGAGCAAAGTTGTAATTGACTACTGTTGAATTTGAGGAAGGTTGTGACTGATTAAAGTTCTACCTGAAAGCAAGTAATTTTGAGTAAAGTTGAATCAGAGTAAAGATTTGATTGAATAAAGTTGTGACTGAATGAATATGATTTCGAATAAAAATGTAATTGAGTGCAGATGTCGTTGATAGCTGTGAGTAGAGATTATATGAGTAGACCTGTAACACAGTCATTGAAAGAGCTACTTATATAATGTACGATCGTAATAAGAGTGCTCTATGTATGCACTATGACTGACATTAGTATTTTATATTCATTAAAACTAATTTTTAAGATACTGATAAGGATATTTCAAGGAGAAGTGACCTGATTGCTTAATGTTTTAATTACTTTTACTATCGTGTTGTTAAATATAACAACAATGCATGTCCGAAAAATAACTTCATATTTGAGATATAATAATATAATTAATGTTTAAATTTGATATTTATAATAGTTGAATAAAAAGTATACTGTTTATATTTGAAATTTATAATGTTTGGATTAATAACATAATATTTAAATTTGATATTTATAATGATGTTTGAATAAATAATTTTTCTTATAATCTGTTTCTATTCTTTTAAAAATAATCGCTAAGTAAATAACAACTTTTTTTTTATTGAATATTCTATCGAATAGAATTTTATTTAAAGAACATTTAAATTTGTCGCTCATTACGTCATCTTTTTATATCCTATTCCTTAATTTAGATGTAATTAAGTTATTAATAGTCGGTTAGGAGAAAAGTATTTTTCGCACATGCGCAGTAGTTCTGCACGTTTACTATTTGGCGCGAAAATTTGATAAGGTGATACATAAGAAATTTTTAATTTTATTTGTCCTCACTAATGTTACTGCATAATTATTTTGTTGAGTAAATGTCTAACTTATGGCCGTCTAAATTTTTGCGCCAGACAGTATATGTGTAGAATTACTGTGCGTGTAAACAGAGAATTTTTCCCCTTATATTTATTTATATAGTATTTTTAGCGTGTCTTTACGCCTCGAGTATTTTCAGTTTTTGCCCCCACCGTCTCAATTACATAACTGACGCACGAGCATTTACGTTTTAGATACAAATTAGATGGTGGAGGCAAAAAACTGAAAATACCCGAACCGCAAAGACTCGCTAATCCAACTATAATAATATTATATTAATTAATTTATCGAGCTGGCAATAGTGCGCAAGGTTATATTATCGATAACAAACATGAACATAAGTAAAAATAAAATTAATATACACGTTCAGAATAGCGCTGACAGGTAATTAATAACGTCACTTCATACATTTTCTCAATGTTGGTACAACTTCAAACTCTGGTTTAATTGAAACGCCGGGTTATATTGGCCCTAAATGTCACCAATCATAACGCGTTATTCTTTTCTCGATTTCTGATTACTGAACAACTTCACTCTCTTGATGTATTTTTATTTAACCAATTATAGGTTAAAGTTTATTACGAGAGACTGCCAGTCTATTTATTTTATCAATCAGTTGTTGGACTACTAATGAATAAGAATTAACATTAACATTCTCCTAACAGTCTAATTAACATTCTTATTTATTAGGATTTGAAATACAATCCTCTTTTGGCATTCTTGACGGCAACGTTACAGTGCTTAAGCGCATATTTATAAATTTTTAATGTTGAATTCAGATTGTCCATATACATGTAAGTATGTCAATTCATTTAATAATTTATAATAAACTTTGTTTCAATGAATTTTAAATTTAACATGCACAAGATCCTTAAAAGAAATTTTCATGGTTTCGTATTTCCTTAGTATTATTTTTATTTATTTATTTAAATTTAAATGCCAATAAGGCATAGAGCCATATGACAAAAATAGATAAATAAAAATATGTTTCACATGAATACCATAAATAAAAATATAGCTTAAGGATAAAGGTCTTTCAATATCCATAATTATTGTTCAAGTCCATTTCCTGAAATTTATTTAATTGCGTATTTTTACTACACAGAGAACTGGTTCTAAAACTCACGATTAAAATACCGATCAGCTTCAGCGATATAGTCTAATCAATGATTGAAGAAGAAACTAACTCATATGATGTTCGTGAAATTTTAGACAAAATGTATGGATACTAAGAGGTAATAATTAATTATAATTTGTTTAAATTTTTAAAACATAATTTTCCTTCATTATTATAACTTTGACATGTCTTGATTTTTTAGTTGTGCATTTTGCATATTTTTCTTTAAGTAGAGCAATTAGCATACAATTTAAGTACGTTTCTATTGTCTAAGTTATGATTTTCATAATCGTTACTGAATGTTCTAATTTACTAATATATTAATTTTTTTTTTATTTTTCAGGTGAATTCATAATAATTTTCATTCAAGGAAAGAAGACTTTGAAGTATTAAAAAATTTCTGCCACAACCTAAATTACTTTTTCAATTAAAGAACTTTAAAACATACTGAACAAAAATCTTTTTAAAATAATTATCATAAAATTAATAACTTGTGATATTACGTCATTCTCATCTTCTTTTAGATGAAAATTTAATGTAATAACAATCTGAAAATTTAATACAATTAAATCTAAATTTATTGCTATAATAACCAATAAAGTATTACAAAAACTAAGCTGATACTATATCGATAACTAATACTATTACAATAACTATATCCATTACTATAACTATAATTATTATAACTTTACAACACAGTACATCAAAGACTAAGAAACAAAACATATGCAAACTAACTAAATAAATTAATCACAGTGAATACAAATTAATTAAACGAACTATTCGAAAAATTATAAATTAATCACTAATGAAAAAGAATGACATAACTACTATGAAACGAAAATTGATGTACAATAACTAAGAATAAACTTTACGAAAGGAAAGAGTAATTGAAGTTAAATTTATCTCACACATTGTATAATATCAGATATCGATCAAAAACCAACCGATAGATAAAAATACAAGTGTTTTTAGGTTCTTATCTTTATCGTATGTGTATTATGCATGTACATGTCTTCTCTTACTTGTAAAAATTATAGATAAATGTATTGAAATTTGAACAATTCTTACCTACGAATAATAATTACAATTCATTTTAGTAACCTTCAATTTATAAACAAAGATAACTTATCCCAATAACGGTGTCTTTATTTTACCACCATTATCCATTTTTTACATTTTATAATAGATAATTTAGTCATTAATATTGATAGCAGTAATAATTCTTTTTATTATTAGTTTTTTAATTTGTGTTATCATGGGTCGTAGAAAAATTGTACGTACGCCTGCCGAAGAAGAAGAAATTAAACGGATACGACGAGAAAAAGATAGGGAACGCCATCGTAACAGACGAATGATGCAAAATAACAAATTATCTGATCACTCTGAAACGTGCCAATCTAATAATTTAAATTCTCAAAGTATTGATAATACTGAGCCAAACCATATGATTAGAACATCTGGGAGTACAAGCCTTCCTTTAAATTCGACATCTTATGATATTTTAAATAACCTTATAAACATTCCTTCGACGTCCGGAGGTGGATCAACATCATGGCATACAGTGGCTGAGAATGAAAGTTCTGAAAGCATCAATCCTTCTGCAGATTTTTCGAATTCTTCTCTAGATCTTACTTTTACTCAAGTCTCTGATAGTAGAATTTCGTCTCGGTCAACTAATACATCGCATACTTATGTTTCTGAGTCGACACATAAATCTATTGATCATGATTATTGTCGACCATTGTATTTGGAATCTACGTCATCACAAAATCATTTTGATCATAATTACAGTAAAACAAACCATAGGGATACATCTGGAACATCTTCAGTTATTCAAAATGAACCTACAAATCGAAGAAATCTGAACACCGTTAATAATATAAATATAGTTGCAGAACATTACATAGGTGAAATGAATGTAATGTGTCAGCATTGCAACGCAAAACATTTTTCTTCTGAGAAAGTTGCTAATAAAAACAATTCATTTAATGACTGCTGTCGACACGGTGAAATAAATTTAGGTCCTCCACCAGAACCTCCAGAATTATTAAATTCTTTATTTTCAGGAACTCATGTAAAATCTAAAAATTTTTTTGACTGCATTCGAAATTTTAATAGTTCGTTCTCTTTCGCTTCTTTTAATGCCAACTTAGCTAATTTGTCGTCTCAAAGGCGTGGTCCATACTGCTTTAAGATACAAGGGCAAATCTATTATAAAATAAATACATCTTTCCATCCATCTCCAAATGAATCTCCCATTTATGGACAATTATTTATTGTAGATTCTAATGAAGCAGCTGAATGTAGATCTACAAGAAATACCAATTGTGATGTTGATCTTTTAAAAGCAATTGATATCACATTACGGGAACATAACGTTTTTGCGCGATCATATCAGATGATGAAAGATGTTTTAAAAGATAACACTACAATTGATACAGACGGAAATGTTATTGAACCTGAATTACATTTAATGTTTACTTTAAAACCAGGTATGGATGCGCGACGTTATAATTTTCAACGAATTAATGAAGTTGCTGCAGTTTTTTCAACTACAGCAGACGGTGGAATCCCTGAATCATATGTTACCGTTCAAAATAAGACAGATAAAACATTCCAAACTTTAAGTAGTCTGGATCCTAACACTGAGCCGTGGGTTTATCCACTTTCTTATCCTCATGGTACTCAAGGATGGCACCTACGTATACCTTCCAGATATAAGACCGAAAGATCTGTGACCCGCGCGGATTATTACAAATATCAGTTAGCTATCAGAAATCATTTTAATGACTTTCTTATGGGACGGCGCTTAACACAACAATGGATAGTTGATAGTTACGTTAAAGTCGAAACAGATAGGTTAAATTATTTGAAAAATAACCAGTCGAAACTTCGTTCTGAATCTTACCAAGGGTTAATAGATCATTTACGATCACGTAATTCTGATAATAACACAAGCTCGAACATTGGAAAAATTATTATTTTACCGTCAAGTTTTCATGGTTCACCAAGAAGTATGATGCAACATTATCAAGATGCAATGTCTATTGTTCGTAAATTTGGAAAACCTGATTTATTTGTTACTATGGCATGTAATCCAAAGTGGCGAGAAATTTCAGAAAATTTATTACCAGGACAAACTGCATCCGATAGACCGGATTTAGTGGCACGAGTGTTTAACATTAAACAAAAAGCCCTAATCAATACGATTGTGAAAAATCATCTTTTTGGAGAAGTAGCGGCTTATAATTGGGTTATAGAATTTCAGAAACGTGGCTTGCCGCATTTACACATGTTAATAACATTAAAAAACGGTTCTAAGATAACTACCCCCGAACAGGTGGATACATTAATCTCTGCAGAAATTCCAAACCCTACTGATGACCCAAAGTTATTTGATATTGTGACGAAAAATATGCTCCACGGTCCTTGTGGAGATTGGTGTTTAGTCAACGACATTTGTTCAAAGAAATTTCCCAAGTCTTTCCGAAATGAGACTACAATGGATGCAGATGGATATCCTTATTACCGTCGTCGTGATGAAGGAATTACGTTTTCACGAAATGGTTGTGTATTTGATAATCGTCATGTCGTACCATACAGTCCTGTATTATTACAAACTTTTAATTGTCATATTAACGTCGAAGTTGTATCTTCAATTAGAGCTGTTAAATATTTGTTTAAATACGTTTACAAAGGTCATGATAAAGCAGCAATAACAATAAATGGAAGGATATCGAATACTAGGGAAGAAGCTCATACGTCTCATGATTCTCATGATGGCTCTGATAATTCAAATAACCTTAACAACCATGATGAAATACGTAATTATGTTGATGCTCGATACGTTGGACCCGTAGAAGCTGGTTGGCGCATTTTATCAAAAGATCTTCAAGACAAAAGTCATGCTATAATCCGTTTATTAGTACACTTACCAAATGAACAGAGTATTACTATTAATGATGATTGTAATGAAGCAGAACTTCAAGAAGCTTTAAACAAAAAATCTATGTTAATAGATTATTTTAAATTAAATGAACGTGATCCAAATGCACGTCAATATGTTTATGCCGATATCCCACATTATTACGTTTTCAAAAAAGACAATGTTACTAAGACTCAATCTTGGCAACCACGAAAAAAAACATCATAACGTTATTGGACGTATGTATTCAATTAGTCCTGCTCAAGTTGAATTATTTCATCTTAGATTGTTATTAGTTCACATCAACGGAGCAAGAAGTTTTGAAGAACTTAGAACAGTCAATGGAATTCTTTATGATACTTTCACGTCTACATGTTTAGCAGCTGGACTTATTGAAGACGATCAGGAGTGGAAAAGAACTTTAAATGAAGCGATAATATGGATGATGCCACGTCAGTTACGTTGTTTATTTGTTCGTATGTTGATCCATTGTCATCCACTTCGACCAGAAGAATTATGGGAAGAGTTTAAAGGATCTATGTCTGAGGATTATAATCGGCGCTTCGGAACAGAAGAAGGAGTGAAAAAAGCATACATTTATATCAATTCTATGCTTAATCGTGAGGGTTACCGTCTTTCATCGTTTCCCAGTATGATTCAAATTGATGAAATTGATGAAGCATTACTAGATGGAGAATTATTAGGAACTGCAATCGTGAACGATCCACATACATATTACGATAAACTTAATGTCCGCCAAAAAGAGGTAGTCGATTTTATTTTAAACTCAATTAACAGTGAACTGCTTTCTACTGATCATTGCATTTACATAGACGGACCTGGTGATTCTGGAAAAACTTTTATTTATACAACACTCTGTCATATTTTAAAAAATTCAAACAAAAACGTCTGTACAATGGCCTACACCGGTATTGCAGCAACCCTTTTACCTAACGGAAAAACTGTTCATAAAACATTTGGGTTACCGGTACCAATGTTCTCGGATTCTTATTCCTATATTAAACCTAATTCTAAGCAAGGAGAATATTTAAAAAATATTGACGTTTTTATTTGGGATGAAGCTCCAATGTCACCTAGGTATGCATTAGAAATTATAGATCGTACGTTACGTCATATAATGAATAATGAAATTCCTTTTGGCGGAAAAATGATGATTTTAGGTGGGGACTTCCGTCAGTTACTTCCAGTTCAGTCTCATGCGACCAGAAGCGAAACTGTTAATCTCTCCATTAAATTTAGCTTATTGTGGAACAATTTTCACCAATTTTCATTGACACAAAATATGCGAGCGTTACCAGAAGAAATAGAATTTGTAAATTTCTTATTGAAAATCGGTAATGGTACTATCAATGATTTAAATGATCAAGTTAATTTGCCCGATTCATGTTTTACATCAAATAATAATGATATTGTGGAAAATGTGTACCGTAGAATAATTAGAGAAAAATCTTATGACCAACTTACGTTTGCTGTTATTCTATCAGCCAGAAATATAGATGTAGATGAAATAAATAAACAAGTTGTTGAACTCTTGGATTCGTCCACTGAAAAAATTTTCACAGCTATCGATAGTACTGAAAACTGTGATAATGGAAACATAGATGATGCAGTTTTACCCGAATATTTAAATACTTTGAATCCTCCTAATTTTTCGCCATATGAACTTAAATTGCGACAGTATGCTATTGTGATGTTAATAAGAAATTTGAACTTGAATGAAGGGCTCTGTAATGGGACAAGACTAATGATTTTAGAATTAGGAGTTAATGTTTTAAGATGTAAGATTTTATCAGGTGACAGAGCTGGAGAGATTGTCTTCATAAATAGGTTGACATTGTACTGTGATAACGTCTATCCCTTTACTTTTAAAAGACGACAATTCCCCATTAAGATAGCATTTTGCATGACTATTAACAAAGCTCAAGGTCAAACTTTTGAGAAGATTGGAGTTGACCTTATTAAAGATGTTTTTAATCATGGTCAACTCTATGTCGCATTTTCAAGAGTACGGTCTTGGTCAGGGTTACAAGTCTATATTACTCATGATAATTATAATAAAATAGTTAAGAACATAGTTTATAAGGAAATTTTTTCATGAATTTTGGGACCACAGTATCACAAAATAGCGTCACAACAATTATTTAACAATCTTAATAATGTTGTTATGAAGAAACTATATACTTCAATCTATAGTCGATGATAATATTTCATTACTTAAACGGAATAATTTCTGATTAATAATATACTGATAATTTAAAATACTTGAGGTGGTATAAAGTTATAGATTTTAGTAACCGTTCTATTAACTCTTAATATTAGATCAATTGGAATGTTGAGGTAATCTTACAAATAAAATCTATATTTGCTGCTCTAAAAATAAATTTACATCAGAATGCCGAACTTCTATTAATTAAGATTATGAAAATACAACCCTACATGTACAATTACTACGACTATAATGTTCTAAATAACTATTAACAGAATTTTGCACGTCTAATAATATAGAGTAGTTTAGATAGTGCCGTGGTAAATTTATCATAAAATCTATACGTGATATCCTTCAGATGTATGCTGAGGGTCATCGATACGTTTTCGCGGTATTCATCTTTTCAGTTTTATGAGTTTTAAATATATTTGAGTAAAATAGAACGTCTAAAAAGTAATTATATAGTCTTATATTATCATCAATGAATAATGCACAGAACTGTACATAACTTATCAGAGGAGATCTTTAATGAAAATTAACGATAAAATTTCGCTGCTATAGAACCGTGTATACCTACGAAAATAAAAATATGACCAAACAATCTTACACAAACGTGTATACCGTCGCATATAAAGACTTACAGACAAAGACAAGCAACCGACACACACACACACACACACACACACACACACACACACACACACACACACACACACACACACACACACACACACACACACACACACACACACACACACACACACACACACACACACACACACACACACACACACACACACACACATGCACACACACACCTAATAATCAGCCCTGTTTTCCGCAGCGATCCTGTATTTTTTTTTTGTTCCTTGAGCATACTTTTAAAAAATATCTTCTACAAAAATTCAAAAGAAAAATATTCTTAAACATTGTGATGAACGTAAAATTATATAAAACTTACACAAACGTGTATAACGTCGCATATGAAGACTCACAGACAAAAACAAGTAACCGACACACACACACACACA
>JZSA01006889.1:0-15633 GCA_000956155.1 Cotesia vestalis | reverse complement strand
GATAAAATTTGAAATCAAAATGTATTTGCCTAACATTGTATAGAATACTAGTATTGAGTAACTTTCTACTTTTATTCTAATCATTCTTCTGAATTTAGTTGACAACCGAATTCGTTATTACAATTTATTCATTTTGAGAGTTATTATAGCTGTGGGGAGTAGTAGAGTGGGCGAATACAATCGATAAAATTTGAAATCAAAATGTATTTGCCTAACATTGTATAGAATATTAGTATTGAGTAACTTTCTACTTTTATTCTAATCATTCTTCTGAATTTAGTTGACAACCGAATTCGTTATTACAATTTTTTTATTTTGGGAGTTATTATAACAACAGTAACGGGGTATGTGTGTGTGTGAGATCTTTTCAGAAGTCCTCATGAATTAGAAATGGACAGAAATACATGTTTTCACATTTTTGCCACTCATAACCATCCTCTTCCACCCACCGCGACCAAACTCCCTTAATACCTCCTGGAGACCAAGGGTACAAAATCTTAAGAAACTAAATTAAGCTTAAGAAACTACGTCAAGTGCCGTCAGTCGCTTGAAAATCGGTTCATTTATTCGAAAGTTATTGTGATTTGAAAATTCAAAAAATAGTGTTCCATTGTAATGTTGAGCGAGCCGAAGGTAGGCTCGCTCAATATTAATTATAACAATAGCTTCGTTCAAAGAGATCACTCTGTAGTACCGTTCATGTACTCTATTCACACCACATATTTTAGCATAAACAAAAGCAAATCGTAATCTTAGCAACTGCCTTGTTTATTAGTCATTTAATTCAGCTAAGTTCTGTAAAGTAAAGAGATCATAGGGTGAGAATAAAAATAATATGTCATGCTGAAAGGGAGTGATCTCTTAGAACGAAACTATCGTTATAATGAATATTGAGTTCCACTTGCTTTCGGGAGGCTTGCTCAATATATATTACGATTATAACTCGAGCTTCGTTCTCAGGATCACTCTGTAGATGATCAGAGCAACAATGAACGTTTTAAAATGAAAAAATAGTCTAGATTAATAAATTCAGTTGTTTATTTGAACCGCATAAGAAAATGTAATGACTTACAAAAAAGGCAGTTGCTGAGATGACGATTTGCTTTAGTTTACGCTAAAATATGTGGTGTGAATAGCGTACATGAACGGTACTACAAAGTGATACGGAGAACGAAGCTTGAGTTATAATTTAAATGGTCCCTGATAGCAAGCACTATCTTAGAAAGAAGTTGATTTTCCGCAGTTGCAGTTAACTTAAAATCAAGCTTGCGGCAATTCTTTACTGAATAACAGTTGTAAGCAAATTGACGAAAATCTACGGCCGCAATTTGAATACAAGTTAAAAATCAAACTTACAGTTAAATTTCTTTTCAACTTTACTACAACTTAGATGGAATCCTTGCACAGCAAGTCTCGACGTCAAATTGCAGAGTACCTAATAGGCAACTTAATTGAAACCGCTTACTTTTCCAACTCTTTCCGTCAAGTTGGCTTCAAATTGCGGCAGTTAATTGACGGCAAGTTCCAGTTATGGTGGCTATCAGGGATAAAGCTTGTATTGATTTGTTCAATATTACACAGTAGGTAAAACAGAAAACTACAGTTTAATACAGAAACTTACTACGTAATATCTAAATTATCGATAGTACAGTAAGAAAAAAAATTTATTTTTATTAAGCTTCCTTTCTTTCAGAAATAAGTTCTTAAATTTCAGATAATTCAACAAAGTAAGTTGTGGATCCTTATATAAGAAAGAAGTCTCACTTTTAGTTCAATCAATATTTGATGCTGAGGTACTACTGATGGTGAGCAGGTAAGCCTCCTTATCGCAATGTGGTGAAGTAACCCAACTTCTCAACGATGGTATAGAAAATGTTAGAAATATTATATCAAAGAAAAAAAGGTAAACTTAATGTCACCTTACATCTGTACAATGATAACCATTTCAATTTTAAAATCGTTGAATGATATATTTCGGTAAAAAACTATAGTTAGATTGCATTATTTCTATTGATCTATAGTTTAATTACAACTGTCTTTCATTTAAAAAAACCACCATAATGATTGGGTTGAGTAGATTGAAAAATCAACGAATTTTGGAAATTTTTTTAACTTCCCGCTAAGAAAATCGAAGATTTTCAAAAATCGGGAAGTTATTAATTTTTAAAACTATACGAAAATTAGATTTTTGAGCTCGAAGAGCTCAAAAACATAATAAGTGCAATTTCGAGCGCTTAATTACGAAAGTAGCGGGAAGTTGCAGGGATGGCCTTCAGGGTCAACCGTTTTCTTAATTTTTTTTTTTTCGAATTACACCGATATTTCTAGTCTGAACAATTTGTGTCTAAAAGTATATCATAGAACTTGAGAAACTGAATTCAAATTTGAAAATTCTTCATGGAACTTAAAAAACTGCATCGAATGCTGCTAACCGGGTAAAAATCGGTTCATTATTTCGAAAGTTATTGCGGTTTGAAAATTTAAAAAATAGTGTTTTATTAAAGTACTATCAGATTTTTAAGCTCGGAGAGCTCAAAATGACATGAAATAGTATATTACATACCTAGGCCAGTAAAAAAAGAAAAGTCTCAGATCACATGTAATTGTTGGCCAAGGCCAAGCCAAGGTTGACAAACATGTGATCTGAGGCTTTACTCTTTACTGGCCAAGGTATGTAATATACTATTTTGAGCTCGAAGTGCTCAAAAACGTCATAATTGAAATTTTGATCGCTTAAATATAAAATTAACAAGAAGTTGCAGGGATGGCCTGTAGGGTCAACTGTTTTCCTAATTTTTTTCTTAAGTGTGCCCGAGTCGAAATTTTAAAATCCCAGTTCAACCTAGTAGAGCCTGATTCCTTTGATGTAGACATATGCCGCTCTAATTTAAAAACCTTTTTCAACTTAACTCGTCTTATACCAGGGTAAGAAGTAGTGAGTTGGGGTTAAGTTTAAATTTTAAGATTCTGTTTCAACCTAACTCGTCTTGCATCAGGGTAAGGAGTATTGAGTTGGGGTTTAGTTTAAATTTTAAAACTCTGTTTAAACCTTATACGTCTAAATTCAGGTCGTAGAAGAGTGAGCTGGGGTTTAATGAGAATTTTATCGCGTAGGCTTCTTAGGGTGAAACAGAGATTAAAACTTTATGAATTTTTCAAAACAAATAATAGTAATAAAAATTATTATCATTATTTTGAAAAATTTCTTAAGATCTACCGGTTCGAATCTGTCCCAATTATATTCAAAATCTAAGTTTGGTCAAGCCCTTTTGGATGGCGTCAATCGCGATGAAATCTTACATACATACATACAGACAAACGGACACCATCGCAGCAACAATCGGGGAAGCTTCCTAGGACCTCAAAACGTCAACATCCGTTGAAAACTTGATTTTCGAAAAACGGAGTAAAACCAATAACTTCCCAACTTTTGAAAATTTTCAATTTTCTTAGCGGGAAGTTGAAAATTTAGTCAATTTTCGCGACAAAATTTTTTAAGCACTTCAACGTTGTAAAATTAACAATAATAATCACAGTAATATTCACTGTGAGATAAGAAATAATAATAATATTTAATCACATGAGTTAATTTAATTTTTGTCAGTTGTAGCTTAAATAGAAACAAATATTTCCATTGTATGAATAGTCTTCAAGTAGCAGAGGGAATCCAGTCTTGCTTCGCAATCGTGAGGTCTCGGTTTCGAATCCCAGTAAAGCTGCGTTTTTTTCAACGGAAATTTGTGTTTTCTTCGTCGTTTCTTCTGTCTTCATTTCGATATCATTATTCTTGTATAATTATAAATTAACATTACTAATAGTTATCATTACCTTAACAGTCATGCAAATAATAACATGAAGTAACCAACAGTTAAATGATAATTTTTTTTTTAACTTCCCGCTAAGAAAATCAATGATTTTCAAAAAATCGGGAAGTTATTGGTTTTACCCCGTTTTGAAAAAATCGAGTTTTCATCAGATCTCGACGTTTTGAGGTCCTAGGAAGCTTCCCTGACTATTCCTGAGAGGGTGTCACTCCGTCTGTGTGTGTGTGTGTGTGTGTGTGTGTGTGTGTGTGTGTGTGTGTGTGTGTGTGTGTGTGTGTGTGTGTGTGTGTGTGTGTGTGTGTGTGTGTGTGTGTGTGTGTGTGTGTGTGTGTGTGTGTGTGTGTGTGTGTGTGTGTGTGTGTGTGTGTGTGTGTGTGTGTGTGTGTGTGTGTGTGTGTGTGTGTGTGTGTGTGTGTGTGTGTGTGTGTGTGTGTGTGTGTGTGTGTGTGTGTGTGTGTGTGTGTGTGTGTGTGTGTGTGTGTGTGTGTGTGTGTGTGTGTGTGTGTGTGTGTGTGTGTGTGTGTGTGTGTGTGTGTGTGTGTGTGTGTGTGTGTGTGTGTGTGTGTGTGTGTGTGTGTGTGTGTGTGTGTGTGTGTGTCTTGTAAGCTATAAACTCTTCTGAAAAGTATTGAAATGATGGATCTCTGTTGATTGCCTATAGTCTGATTAATTTTTTATGATTTTACTTTAAAATAAACAAAATTACAATAATTTAATATTTTTTTCAAATTTTTCATCCCGATTATTTACTGAGAATTTCTCATTTACCTATCTTTTTATACACTTTGAGTATTCTTACTGAAATAAAAAAAAAAATAAAATATTGTCAGCACTTTTTCATTGTTGACTAGTAAAACATTCCTGACTTACCGACATTATACGCTCGTTTCACGGTCGTTTCACTTACAAACTACCGTGCAATGACAGACGATCGATCGATGATCTACGATTTTTACTTAGGTAAAAAATCGGAAAAGTCAAGTGAAAATTTGATTTTTCGAAGAGTGAAGTATGACAACTATACAGAATAAAAATCATAAAGTAACAGTGAAAATTGTTCACAACTATACTCATCGTTCACTGTCAAACGACGGTCGTTCGACAGTCAAGTGACGGTTATTCGACGATAATTTGTCTACACTGTGAATTGACGGTGCTTTCACCGTCGTTTCACGATCATTTTACCGTGACCACGAATCCGCCAGGGTTTGATCAACTCCAAAATCTAATCAGCTCTTAACCTTGAAAAACCACATCGAATGCCGTTTTAAAAATCAAAATCGGTTGATTCGTGCGTGAGTTATCGTTGTCGAAAGAAAACCAAAAAAAGTGTTTTTTCGGAATTACTTCGAAATTCCTAGATCGATCAATTCGAACTTAAAAGTTCTTCATGGGGCCTTAAAAACCGCGTCGATCGCCGCCAAGAACGTGAGAATCGGTGCATTCAGTCAAAAGTTATTGCGGTTTAAAAATTCAAAAAATTGTGTTTTCTTAAACTCCTATCAGACTGTTGAGCTCGGAGAGCTCAAAACTACATCAAAATTATATTTTTGAGCTCTTCGAGTTTAAAAACGTAATAAGCGCAATTTTGAGCGCTTAATTACGAAAGTAGCGGGAAGTTGCAGGGATAGCCTTCAAGGTCAACCGTTTTCCTAATTTTTTTTTACTATGAATATGACCAGTTTAGGCTATTAAGGTTGAACTAGGTTGAAATAGGTATTAATAAAACCCTGCTTGACACTTTTTCGTCTGAGAAACAAAAAATCGGAGACATCGTGAAATAACAGCTAGGGTGAAACAGAGTATTATCAAGAACCTTTTTCAACCTAACTCGTCTGAAAACGAACTTAAGTAGACGTTACCAAAGTGAAACGGGATTTAGTATCAATGCAGTTCCTTATTTCTTAAAATCTATTTCATTCTGTTTCACCCTGACTTAGCCCTGGCGGATTCGTGGTCACGGTAAAATGATCGTGAAACGACGGTGAAAGCACCGTCAATTCACAGTGTAGACAAATTATCGTCGAATAACCGTCACTTGTCTGTCGAACGACCGTCGTTTGACAGTGAACGATGAGTATAGTTGTGAACAATTTTCACTGTTACTTTATGATTTTTATTCTGTATAGTTGTCATACTTCACTCTTCGAAAAATCAAATTTTCACTTGACTTTTCCGATTTTTTACCTAAGTAAAAATCGTAGATCATCGATCGATCGTCTGTCATTGCACGGTAGTTTGTAAGTGAAACGACCGTGAAACAACCGTTAATCGACTGTGCTTTCACCGTGTTGCCGAATCCGCCAGGGAGACTATCCCAGGTTAAAATGGGTTTTAAGTGAAAAAAAATTTCGACTCGGGGATCGATTCCATTAAGACATAAGTGAAATGGAGACTAAGTATCAAGGAAACTGGAATATTAATATGATGGCAGATTTTTGCTGGACACTTAAAAGAGACACACCAAGAGATAATAACAAACGGAAGAAAAATCCACTGCGTAGATCGTTTGAAAATAAAACAGTTCGATAACAACGAAGAACAGTTTGAAATTCGAGAAAGTCGTTCTGTTGCGGAATTACCGACCACCAGCTCGTGATCGATGATTCCAGCAATTATTTAACTACTAGAGGAGGCAGCCTCCGAGGCGCCCCTGGTGGCTACGGCATTCAACGCAGTCAAAGCCATGTTTTGACTGTTACATTTTATTCCACGTGATCCCGGCAAGTACGGTATCGCAGCGTAGTTAAGTGCAAAATAAAAGTCAACGATCTAATAAAAGTTCAACAGCTCATCAGCATTCATCCAAGATCTCATTTGTGGTTCACTGTACTAATTACAGGTATTGTCATAATTAACTTTAATCATTATATTCAATCTATGCAATCAGCACATGTTATAATCTGTCTTCTGTTGGCGGGACTTGGCCCCACCAAGCACGCTGAGCACACATATACAAACACAGTCGTAATCACATACATTCAATACATTCACGCATTCAATATTATT
Organism: Cotesia vestalis; assembly: GCA_000956155.1. Lineage (NCBI taxonomy): Eukaryota > Metazoa > Arthropoda > Insecta > Hymenoptera > Braconidae > Cotesia > Cotesia vestalis. The sequence continues at coordinate 8,800 of JZSA01006889.1, read as the reverse complement.
ATTATTTTTCGGTGTTCAATTTTACATTCCATGATGATCAGGCTTATCTTTATTTTCCCGATTTTTTTGGTTTTTTGAAATGTTTTCTAATTTTAAAACATTAACAGGGCAGGAAAATTTTAGTTGCAATTATTTAATTTAAATCCGCTTCACAGCATTATTTAATTTGTAAAAATGCTTACCGTAATGTGGACGGTGTGTCTTAATGTATATAGAATAAGCGAAAGAGAAATTTAGTATAGACCAGGTAGCTCAAATGGTAGAGTAGCGACATGTCTTCAGAAGGTTCTGGGTTCGAATCCCAGTCCGAGCTATTGGAATTTTTTCTCGCATATTCTATAAACTCACATTAAGAAGATCCTCTCCACATTCCTTTCTCAATCCTTTCGTACCAAGTATCCTGTTACGTGAATGTGGAACGCTTTACGTAAGAATAACCTTAACTTCCTATTCTTTCCCGCTTCACAGCATTATTTAATTTGTAATAATTAAATAATGGGTTCGCCTCGGCCAACAATTACATGTGATCTGAGGCTTTTCTTATTTTCCTTCCCAAGTGGTGTAATATACTACTTTTGCTCTCGCTGGTATAGACAGCGAATGTGCAGCTTTATCAATGCACGAATCTTTAACTTTCTGCCTCGAAATAGGTGCAAAAAATGCGTACTTTCGACCAAGGTATTGTAACCGGAAGGTTTCAGTTTAAATTACAACGTCATACTCGGACTTGTAAACCAGTGCATCGATGGTAATATGGCAAAATGGTAATAAGGCAAAATGTATACGTGAACAAGTTATCAGGTCGCGCTGTGTTCCTTCGGCAAAAAATGTTTTAGCGCGAGAGTTACAGTTTGGGACCGAGTGGAGGTGGTAGCAGAGCACTTTGGAAAGAGCACGAGCGGTCTCGCTCTCTTCCGTCGTCGGCAGCCAAACGAACCTGTCGAGTCGAATCATACGTATACGATGGAGTATATACGTGTGTGTGTGTAGAGTAGAATCAAACATGTATTGTGCTACACAATTACATCTATATCTGTTGAGAGAGAGCGTGGGCGTACGAAATCAGATGACTATATCTATATATTAGCTCTAGCTTCGACTAGAAAATTCTCGAACATTTTTCTTACCGGAATTCGTTTAAATTCGGGAGTCATCGTAGTCGTCAAGTTGCGGAGTAGGCGCAGAACGGTATCGCGCAGATCGGGGCCGTATAGGAAAAACCGAATCGGCTCGTGCGGTGGCCAGGACCACTAGTTGCTCTGAGGCCCTTGAATCAGTAGTAATTTTTACGCAATCGCTCTTGCATATTACATAGCATACAGTACAATTAATAAGTTTTCACAAATCATATCGTTTCATTTTATTTTACTTAATATCATTCAATTCATCTTCATAAATTCAGCTGAATCCAGTTATTCGCTGATCATCGCAATTTTGTGAAAAATTACACGGCAATTCGGGCAGACGCCATACATCCAAGCTCTCTTTCACATCTTTTTGGGTACGGTCGGCCCGTGGTTGATCACGCCGCCTTGGCTTTGATCGTTTCTCTCATACACACATACAAATTAACACGACTCTCAACGAGTCGTTAATATTCGCCTATAATTGGCAATACACATTAACTATCCAACGAGAATAATTCAATATTATCATACACATACAAATTAACACTACTCTCAACGAGTCGTTAATATTCGCCTATAATTGGCAATACACATTAACTATCCAACGAGAATAGTTCAATATTATCATAGTTACGGTCCTGCCCTGACTAAACAACAATAGTTACGGTTCCGCCCTGACTACATAACAATTACACATTCATACACGATTTTTCTTGTACTTATCATCGAGGAGGTTTTTTTATCTGGCTTCACCAGATTTTTCCTCCTCTGGGACATTAAATTTCTTCCTGTTGTCCCAAACATCGAGTGTAATTTATTTAAAATTCCTATCCATCCAAAATATTAATCAAATTAAATTTTGAAAACCTGAAGCACGAAATCTCGGCGCTTTGACGAGCTTTCGACAAAACAGAGTCGGTTGACTTGAAGACATCGCTGCCAATGCGCACAATGCCTGGGAAGCGTCGGCGATGGTTGAGCGGGTGGACTGGCGTCCATTCCTATTGGAAACGGGAGACCCAGGCCAGGTCCTGTTGGAGTGGTCTGTGAGGCGTTCTCTGATTGGTCAGGAGGCCAGGAAGTCGGTGCCGTACTATCTTGTAGATTCCGTCAACCCCAACTACAGGAATTATTTACCAGCGTCCATTCATCGTCGAGTTTGTCACCCCGCAGTCAGCAGGCATATCGTTGAGTACGTTCTTTTATAAGTGAGATTTATATTTACCAAATAAGTGAATTATAATTATAGAATCAGTGAATTTTGATATCAAGTCTGGGGATTTCGATTCATTATTTTATTGTGAATATTTTCATTAGTTAGATCAATTGTAAAGTGTACTCGTTGTTTGTGTCGGGTGAATAAACCAGTTATTAATTAAAACGTATCTCTTATCTCTGCAGTTCACCTCTCTCACTCTCAATACATTTCCGTGTGACCAGGAAAGCGATTTCCCCACGCCCTGGTCGGGCTAGCTTGGTAAGAAACTCAGCACCAAGAGACTGAGTTCTCAACATTTTTATTTATCCTTGGTGGCGCCGTTTTGGTGCCAAGTGTTGAGTGGAGTCGTCCCCAGGAGATCACAGACCGCGTGAAAATCGGTTGATTGATTTGAAAGTTATTGCGGTTTGAAAATTCAAACAATAGTGTTCTATGAAACTTCTATCAGACTTTTGTGCTCGAAGAGCTCAAAAACATAGAAAAGCTATCTCTTTGAGCTCGGAGAGCTCAGAACAATACATAAATTGTATTTATGAGCTCGGAGAGCTCAGAACAACACATAAATTGTATTTATGAGCTCGAAGAGGTCAAAAACATCACAAGTGCAATTTTAAGCACCTAGGTATGGAGTTAGGGGGAAGGGCTCCGTGTCTTTTTTTATCCGTAACAATTTCTCGAGACAAAAATTTATCACATTCAAAAAATTCTCATCCAAAAATTTCTTGATTAAAAAAATTCTCAAAGAGCAAAAAATTATCCGTCAAAAATTTCTCAAATTTACAATTGTGAATTGACAGTTAATGTAGGCTTATAGAATATGCGAGAAAAAGTTATCATAGTAAAATTTCTATCAAAATTAATAGTCATTAAAATGGGGGGCTCCGCCCCCCAACCTCTGTCGAAGTTTTGAAGTAACCCCAACCTGTTTTGAAATAATATAATAAATGTTACCGTGTTGTGCCCTTTTATCAAGGTTGCTGTGTGTCTTTATTCGATATTAGATCAACACATAAGCTTGTTACCGTGTTGTGCCCTTTAATCATGGTTGTTGTGTGTGTTTTTGATTTTTGTATGAGAAATTTTTGTCATGATAAATTATTACGAATCAATAAAGATAAGGAGCCATATTGAAATAAATTTTTGTATAAGAAAATAATACTCAACAAATTTTGACAATGAGAAATAATGCCTTTAAAAAAATATTGAACAAGAAATTATTGCTGAGAATTTATTTCACGAAAAATTTTTGCGTGAGAAAAAAGAGACGGTCACCAGCGAGAAGTTGTAAGGATGGCCTTCAGGGTCAACTGTTTTCCTAATTTGTTTTCTCTTGAATCAAGAGACTTTTTCCATCATTGTATGATCAATATATAATTGTATTTAATTTTTTTTTTCAACCGTGTAAATAATTTACAATCTTTTCGGACATATTCTAAAATTTCAAGTGAATTAAAAACTTTTTCAATGTTATCAAATGTGACAACATAGGATTGCTGTGAATACTTTGTAATTTTCAAAGTGAATTCGAATGTTTCCACATTTCGTAATTTTCAGCCACCTTGAATACGTTTTGAATTATAAAAAAGAATAAAATCAATTAGGGAAATTTTGAACAACAAGAAATTATTTTAATCGGGATAACGACAATAGTACTACAAAATGACATTTTATTTATATTTAACCAGTATAAATAAGTCTGTCTTAATATACTACTTTTGTAGCAATTTAGTATTCTATTGTATTTATATCGTTGGATTGGGATTAAACAATGTAATTTATAATTTATTCTATTTATTATATCGATAACTAACTTAAGTAACTACATTTCTTTAAAAAATTGTTACATTCTTACGATCTTGGAAATCCAGTTATAAATGAATACTTTGTCAAATTTGAACGGTTATATACAATTTCTTGTTTATCGTCATATTTATTGTACATAGAAAAATCAGTTGTATTTTGAGGGCAATGTGATTTACTCATCATTTTAACTAGATGCTTACTTTTTGAAACATTTCTTGAAAGAGTTAATGACTTAGACATCTCATCAGATGGTAAAGATGATATTTTTTCACTCTCTGATGTTGTTGGTGATGTTGACATTGTAGAAGTTGGAGACGGTGCTGTTAATTCTGGCGACAAATTTGTAGTAGGTGGTGTTTTATTTTTTTCTACTACTGCTTGTTGATTTTCATCTAAATCGTCAGTATTTTGATCATTCTTAGGAGCGTATCGATGAGGATCAACTATAACACTGGTGTGAATTGGGCTTGATAAATCATCAATGTTGTGGCTTGTAGTTACAGATTGTAAATTTTCATGGTTAATTATCGAAATTGTTCTATTCATAATTGAGGAATTAACACCAAAAGCACAGTTCTGGAAAGAACTACATCCTGCTTCACCATAATTTCTCAAAGATCCGTTGGTTAGTGATTGAGTTTGCTGATTATGAGAATTTTGATTAGTAGGTAGTTGTCGTTGATGAGGAGAGTTATGCTGTTCATGTTGATCATGATGGTGTTCATTATGAGTCGTGATACGTCCTTGATGACTAGTTATTGAATACGATGATGACGTAGCGTGATTTGTCGCTGAATTAGACACATGTGGTTCCGACCTGTTGTAATTGGTAGATGAATTCGATTCAGAAGAGTACAGTGATCTTATCTGTTGAATCTCTAATTTATTTTGTTGGGATAGTTGAATGTTATTAGAATGGAGTAATAAGTGTTGCTGCTGTGAAGATGGTGACGATAATGAATCAGGAGTTACTGTTAATAAATCAGAGAGAACATGTCATAATAATTTTCTTTTAGTGATTTTTCAATACACATTACTCTTACCAACATATTGATAGAAGAGATCTATAGGGCAGTAAGTGGATGAATCTTCATGTGCATTGATGTTTGGCGGAGTTACAACAGATAATATTGGTGGCGTATAAATTGATGGCTGATAAGGAGGAGGATTGATATGAGTTGTAGATATATAATCAGAAGAGATAGAATAAGTTGTGTCGACATAATCATCTTGAATTTCGTTTGTTCGAGGTGAATATGAAGAACTTGGACTGCAATGGTCATTTACTTCACGAGAGATCGTATTACTTGAGGAGTGGGTAGTATTCACATGATTATCAGAAATAGTATTCATTTTTTGATCTGAATTTAAAATTAAATTAGATGCTTCCTTCTCAGACAAAACGTAGTTTACTGATACAATACATTGTGGTCGAGAACTTCGTGAATTATTCACAATTGTTACATATGACTGCATCCAAATCCACCCACCATATTTTGTTAAGAACCGATAATACTTCGTCGTCACTTGCGTTTTCATAAGTACTGTGAACAAAATAGAGAAAATATCTTAAATTAAACATTTATCAATGTGCGATTGTGCTAGAATAACCCGAGTTGAAATCTCCAACGTTTTTCCAACGTTTGAGACGTTAGAAACGTTGGAAAAACGTTGGAGATTTCGACTCGGGAATATTGTGAAAAAAATCACAAAAGTATAAATGAAAAAATGATAAGCTTGTATAAATAAAATAAATCGATCAAGTTGCAAACTTTATCAGATATGATCTTTAGCAAACTCTGTGGAATATCACTATATTCATGAAAATATGTAAAAAAGTACAGTAACCATAAACCTTCCAACCTCGCGTTGATATATTTTGTTATAATAACGTTGCTTCGATAGTTTTGACGGTTCAATTAAGCTTAACAATTTATTATGTAATAAATAAATAAATGGCGAAATTTTATGTATTTTTTGTGTTGCTGGTATTGTTTTTGATGATTGTATTTATTTAGACGATACCAGCAACGCAAAAAATCCTTAGCGGATTCGGGGTGACGGTCAAACGACGGTGAATTCACTATAAATTCACTTTACCGATGAAAGAAAGTCTATTGATGGTCGAACAACCGTCGTTCGACGGTGAAAAATAAGTCAAGTTGTGAAATATTCTAACGGTGATTGCATGGTTCATAAACTTTGAATGAAATTGAAGGAGGTCGAATAAAAAATTTGTCGATTTGGCATGGAATGACCAATATATTTTTGGTAGTTAGTGGTAAATTCTTTTAAACAAGTTTAATACTTTAAATAATGAATAATGATTCAATGATCTAATACTTACATACTTGATGTGATTCACGTAAATGCCAAATGTCGCAGCCATGAACATAATGGTAAAGTGTTTTTTCAATTAAGTCTTGAGGATCATATCCAGTAAGTTCCCTGACACTGAAAAAGAAGTAACTGTTACAAATACTTATATTATAGATGACATGCTTAAATGATCAAAAATTCTAAAGTAAAAAAGCGCTGATTTATATTTTTTTAATAACTTAATTAATTAAAATATGTAAGTAAACAAAGTCGATTATTTTGATTTTACTCTCAAAAGTGATTTAAAATAAAATTATTTTCCATTCTTTCAGGAGCTGTGAATCTCTTCATGTTTAGAAAATTTATTATGACTGATGATGCCGTTCTGAGAAAGAAGGCAGTAACTTTATTGATTGAATTAATGTTGAATTAACATTGATTAGATGAAAAAGCAGTTAGTAAAATTACTGATTGCGCCTTTCTAAATATGGTAGAATGAATCTTATTTTGTTTATGGAGCTTCATTGACTTCAAAAGTTACATCAGAGTAGAAAGTGCATGGTGAATAAATTTTGATTAAAGATGGCGAATATTGTATAGGTACTGTCAAAAAGATAACTATGGTACGTTTAAACATGTACGTAGTACTAATAAAAGACAGGCTGAGTCCGCGGATAATAAAAGCCTCAAAAGTCTAGCATTATATTTGCGATAGTTGAAGTTAAAAAGCACGAAAAATTGTGATATCATGTACGACATATATCCAACTAGCATGGAGTTTATCTTAATAAAGTTAAAAGGTTCCGAGCGAAAGGTGATACACAGAAAGAAATTTTCTTTAACCCGTCAGCACTCACGTTATGAACATTTTGCTCACGCAACAACATCCGACTTATAGAGCGGTGCTGTAATGCAAGTGAGACACTAAAATTCACGTGAGTTCTGAAGGGTTAAAAATTGTCGTTAAATTCACTGCAATCGTGGGACATAATGCGGTTCTTTATTGATTATCATTTTTGAAATAAAAATTATGAAAAAATTCATTTATTTTGTGATAGACTTCATAAAATCTACCGAAAACCCAATAAAATTTACAGTAGACTACGGTAAAATTTGTTGAAAAAAAGATAAAAATTATCTCACTTACCGACCAATGATTAGGTCGTGCCATTTGTCCCATGATTACCGTGAATTTAACGTTAATTTAAAAAGAAAATTTACGTTACTAAAAGCGACTTCACCAGAGTAGCAATTCTGAGCATAGAGAAAATGACACGTTATTAACTAAGTTAAGGTTAGACACAGTCAAAACAAAAAGTAGAAGAAGAAATTTAAAAATATGTTATAAGCGTGATAGATGAGGTGAGGATAGTTTGCAAAAAGCTATGCATATTAGACCGTAAGTGAGTTGAGTTATAATGAGTTAAAATGGGCACAGATGAGAACTCTGGTGTAAAAGCAGACGCTTAAAGAGACGCTAAAAGAGCAGACGCTTAAAGAGACGCAAGCAAAGTTCACAGTCGGCCATATATTATGGGAGAATCGATTGCAGTTCGAATTTTTTATGACAATTTAAAAATGAGGAGGATTACAATCGAGAGAATTAAAATTTGGTCTAAAAGGATGTTTTTTCGGTATTTCGAGATTTTCAATTTTCTGTAAATTCGAAGAATATTACTTCAGGAACCATTTGGAAAGTCATAAAATTTTCCTTATATCAACGTACAACACGTCAAACGTACTTCAAAATTATATTAGCAATTCCTACACCCTAGAAATTATCCAGCATGTCAATATATATGAAATCCGAACAAAAACAGTTTCACTGTAAAAAATCGCGCCAAGTCCAACGTTCATAAGATTTTTAAGAAAAAAAATTTTTTTTTTCTTTACAAAAAGATATAAAATCAAAATATTAAAAAATCCAAGCAACCGATATGATTTTATATAATTTTCGGAAGTTAAAAAACATTTTGTTGTAAATTTAAAAATTAAAGAAATAATTTTGGAACGTATTTAGTGTGCGTGGTTGCAAAATATTATACTTTTTATGAAATTCGTAAAATCGATCTACTAACCCGGGAAAAAATGATCAGACCTGATCAGGCATGAACAGGCATGAGTCTTTAGGCCTGATCAGACATGAAAAATGACCATGTCTGACCATGCCTGATCAGGCCTGGACAGGCATGTTCAGGTCTGATCAGATCTGTTCATGTCTGACTCGATCAGGTCCATAAAAAAAAAAATCGGTGCCGACGGGGATTCGAACCGTGGACCTCGCGCTCTTCAAACTGACACTTTACCTCTTGACCAAATGACTCATCTTGAC